>JABUQX010088832.1:20000-22500 GCA_015478945.1 Trachelipus rathkii
CGAATATCATTGGCAATGCAATAAGCAGCAACATCATCATTCATTAAAAGAAGCATATATCGTCACTGAAAATCCTACTTCTTAAACAGCAGTACATAAATATAAATGTTTAGTAAAATAAAATTATCTTTCCACAAACTTGTGCGTAATGTTTTTAACAACCTAGTTTCACTTTGGATACACCAAATTAATGTTCAAAACTTTAGTAGTAAGACGCTACAAATTTACTTGGAATAAATAATCACTTCAAAACCAGTAATTAAAAGTCATATACTATAAGTCATAGAACGAATAAAAGTAAACACTTACAATTAAAGTCTCGTTCAGCTGTCGAACACTATTCGATATTATTTGTTAAAACCTTATCATCAATCACACTTGACTTCGTAACCAATTTTCATTTGAGGAAGTTGCGAATTGTTACACTTGTAACCAAAGAAAATCATCATTTCTTATACTTGTAGACGTAAGAGCATCTGACTGGTAGTTAACTGAGACAACACCGTTGTTTCGCTTCACAAATCCAATTTAGTAAGTTTTACAGCAGAGACCTGGTATCCGGGCCGACATTCTTCCAACAATCTTTTACAACAAGTAACTAGTATCCAGCCTGGCATTTTTCCCCTAAAATGCATAAATAATTTTTTATTCATAACTTTTCCAAAACAAAAAAACTTTCCTAAATAACACAAACTTTAATGGTTTTCTACTTACGCTTTCTGCGGGACTTTTCCTTCTTTCTTTGAATCGACTCCCATCTTTAATTTCTTTCGCCTTTGGCTCAATCTGTCCCAGTCTCTTCTTTAGCCAACCTCCATATTCCTTCTGTGAGAAAGTCTACGAGCAATCTAATCTCTTTAAACTTTTTACGAACTGACATACCTTTCCATTAGTTGGTTGTTATGCGCTCTACAATAATATATATATATATATATATATATATATATATAAATATATATATATATATATATATTATAATATATATATATATATATATATATATTTTATATATAAATATATATATATATATATATATATATATATATATATATATATATATATATATATATATATATATATATATATATATAAATATATATATATTTATATATTGATGCATATATATAATATAAATATATACAAATATGTATATAAAGAGATCCAAATAAATAGGGGGAAGGGAGATATTGAAATATATATATATTATGATAACATATATATATATATATATATATTATATTATATATATATATATATATATATATATATGGTTTTAAAAAAAAAAAATCTATCTATCTATCTATCTATTATCTGCTTTTTTTCTATCTATCTATTAATCTCTCACTCTCTCTATCTAATACTATCTATCCAATCTACCTATCTTTCTATCTTTCTATCTAAAATCTTTTTTTCTAACAAAACATACATAAACATACATACATAATACATACAATACATACATACCATACATACAATACATACAGTACATACATTATACATACATACATACATACATACCATACCATATATACATACATACATAACATACATAATACATTATACATACATAGCATAAATCAAACCAACCATACATACATACATACATCATACATACATACATAACATACATACATACATACTACATACATACATACATACAATACATAATACATACATACATACCTATCTATTGTCTAAATCACTTATATATATATATATATATATTAATATAATATATATATATATATATATATATATATAATATATATATATTATATATAATAATTATACTATATATATGTAATATATATATATAGGGTTGGTGAAAATTTAAAAAAAAAAAACACCAATTCTTTTATTTTTATGGTCGCACTTATATTAATTTTCTATCAAATTATGTAATATATTTAGAAGTAAGAGTATATTAATATGATCTAAAAATGTTAAATAAATAAAAATAAAGACTATTACCTTAAATGATTATTAATTATAGGTTTAATATTGCTTAGTTAATGAATACTTTGAGCAGGAACTAAATTTTTACCGATAGTCTTTTACAACTTTCAATAGGTATTGTTGGTTTTGCTCTTCTTCTTGAGTTAAAAGATTGGTGCATCCTTCCATAAGCTTCTCACCTCTTTCTGTAGTATCATTGACAACTTTAATGTTTTGGATTATTGTTAAGCTATTAATTATCGGGAAGAGAATTCCAGGTACCAGGATCATGAGCAATAAATTCTGAATGAAAGTTTAAATCATTCAAAAAATTTTAGATTGACCGTTTTCATGCAAGATATTGAAGTTTTTTTAGTCACTGAAACTTGGCATATCCTTTAAATGTATATTTAAGCGCTTTAAGTCACAATTGTTTGATTCTTTTTCTAGAAATGCCCTGGCCATCTTTACCTTCTTCTCGCTACAAATTGAATCATTAAAAGTGCTAAAGCCACTGTTTCTTTAGTAAGGTACCATAAATGACCGGAAAATGCTTTGACTATTG
>JABUQX010088833.1:0-22500 GCA_015478945.1 Trachelipus rathkii
TTATGTATTATTGATTATTATTTTATTATTTTCATTATTATTATTCTTACTTTTCAATCTCATCACCATATCATTATCATTATACTTATCATTATCATTATTATTACAATTATTACATCATCAATTTTATTAATTATTATGTATTCATTATTATTTATTTTATTATTAATTTACATATTTACGTTATTATTATTTTATTAAGGCGCGCTCGGAGAAAGGCTAATGACAGAACATAGACAGAAGCGCGTCTAGATGAGAATGAAGATATGACATAACTTTGGTGGAGTCGGTCCATCCTTCCTAGGCCTTGTTGGAACAGTAGGTTTTTACTCAGAGCAAGAAGGAAAAATCGATGATCTGGGAACATTTGTTTATATAGTATGGCGCACCATGGTCGCAAGCGGTTTTCTCTAGGTGTGAGATTCTACTCTATATATATCTGGTATGGTAGTGATAGGTAGCTATCTGAGCACTGAGTATGTCTCCTCAGAAGACATTTCGCATAGTTGATCTACGAAGGTTTTGTTCGTCTATGTTCTGGTCGTAAAGAGAATTTTTAAAGTTTTAATATTGGCTTTTACGAGGGGGACTTTGGGATATACTGTGCTAAATATAAAGCAAAATTATTTATTATTCAGAACAACTTTAAAAACCATAAAGTATATTCTAATATATTTTTATTAATTAAGTATATGGGCCTTATTTTTAAGTTTAATATTTACATTCTCAAATATTAATTTAATTAACTCGGTCTGTAATCGCTTGTGTATATGGCCTAGAATTCGCAGAATTACAGGAACACCTGTTTAAAAGAGTTTTGTATTATTGACTTACTGTGCCAGTAACAAAGGTGCTCTTCACGTCACAATAACACTGCTAATACTCACACGAGTCGTTTAGAGGATTTGGAACGCCTCAAGCTTGCTTCATCATCGAAGATATAATGGAGAGAGTATCGGAATACACTCAAATTCCTCCGAACACTGTAAAATTTATTAGAATAATTTTAGCTTCAAATATCTTTAGTTTTCAAAGCCTATGAATTTTTGATCATTTTTTATTTATTTTATATTTAAACAACATAGCATGGAGATATAAACAATTTTATACAATTACTTAAACTTAAGTATCCTGTTAATACAACATACTCAGATTATATTGACCAATAAAAGTCAACTTTTTTTAGAGAGAGAAAATTTATAGAGGCTAACATTTTTTCATTTAAGGTTCGCGAGAGAAATTTTTATGAAAATAATGGTGATGTAACTCACTTTGGACAACCTCTGGATGGAAGCTTGTCTAAGAGGCGAGAGATGATTGGGATTCAATAAATATCAATTATCACTTCTTGGTTGTTAAATAGCAGAATTCTCGAGAATTCCATACGTCTCTAAAGATTTCATCACTCACGTCTGCCATAATAAATAATAATACTATAATAAAATGTAAATAATATTTAGTACGATATAATAATAATAATACAATAATAATAATATTAATAATAATAATCAATAGATAATATCTGAAAAATTCTGAACGAGGAAAACACGTATAAGAAGAGAGGAATTAGCGCCATTCCTTGCCAAGTTTTGCAAATTCGCAGTCCTTTGACTTCTCACCTTTTTAAATCTAAGGGGAGCGCATTGGTGTTCATCTACCAGGATGGTCTGCTCTAAGTTCCATACGGAGGAACAGAGACTGGGTTCAAGGATTTATCAAGTTATTCAAATAGTTTCCAGAATGCTCAAAATTCAGATTGATAAAGTATACATTTCAGAGACAACAACTTCAACGGTTCCAAATGCTTCTCCAACTGCTGCCTCAGCCTCTTCAGATATTTATGGAATGGCTGTACTGGCTAAGAATTTATTCTTTAAGGCTCAGCTTAATACGTTAATACCGTCGAGCATGCTGATTTATGCTGACATAAAGCTACTTCGAGGCATCAAATCTAAGGTTTTAGCTGCTTCAAAGTGAATGCTCGCTATAACAATCCCGCTGTTTCAAAGTGTACAATTCCTTAACTTCTTTTTTACATAGGCAATCGCATTAATTATGATTCAGATTATACTTCTTGCCTAGAGTGGTTCGTTCTATAAAGAGCGATTTTTTGTTGTCGTCATGCTTCTTTCTTTCTCACTTATAACATTTTTGTATAGAATATCAATCAACCCATGGGTTATAATATCTAATAGTAAGTATATTCTTGAAGTGCTATCTTTGGTTTAATTATGTAGAGCGTATAGGGGCTGATGCACGGTCAGCTTGTATTAAAAGACCATATACTCTTACATGAGTAGCCGGCATCCGGTAACAGGTAAGTCATGTGACAGATGACCAATATGCTTGCTGATATAAAATAACGGTGTGAATATATATCAATTTGACAAGTTCCCTTCTGAACTATATATGCCAACTAGATACGGACGAAGGTAAAAGTACTCGAAATAAATTTTCATTTTTGGAGTGATTTCTGACTGGTATCTGTTGGAGGTGCAGAAATGCTGTGCTAGTATTGGTTGGCAGACCATGTAAGAGGATAAGCTTACTATCGCTTTCATATACATCATATAGTAGGGATTGGACCAGACTATTTAAAGTTATGTAATTTTAGTCCTCGAGACAGGGACACTGTACCATTATATAATCAAATATGTGAGAATGATTTTCTAAAGTATGAAAGGTTCACATTAAAGGATGATCATAAAGACAGATTTCAGGACATTCACGAGATTAGCTCAGTAGTAGATGAAGTCCTCTAAGCTCATCTTTCTACTACGTGCAAGTACAAACTCTGGACCTCCGCTCGGTCTCAATTCACGGGTCCATGCGTGTCTAGTAAGAAGTATCCTAGTGTAAAACCTTCGCTATGCAGCACACATGATGCGCGAGTAAAGTACCATGGATTTTGTAGCGGCAGCATGCTGTTGGGAGCGGACGGATATATTTCCAGCGAGGAAAATGAGCATAAGCTCTTGAACTTCACATGAACTGATCTTGAAAGCGTGTTGAGGATCTAGCACTGAGGCATGGAATGTTTGCATACAAAACGAGGTGGTAGCGCGCTATTAGTCATCGTTCTTGTTATTTCGCGCTTATAACCGGGGATACATTCGAGCTTGGTGAGTCTCATACTCTGCATTTGGAACAGGATGGGTTGGAGATGAGCTACGCACATAGGGCCATACTGTGCGCTCTGCTGTTGAGTTCAGCATAAAGGCTCGCACGTTAGATCATTTAACATCAGCAATTTCGACCATAGCTTACTGTGAGACATCATACAGTTGCTCAGAAGCGACTGTGGGAGCTCCTCATTTTTTTCACAATGTTTGCCGTAGAGAATATAGCGTTATAATTGTAAAAAAATATTTTCATCTAACTTTTGAATCAATCGATACTGTCATGGCGCGTCTGTATTTCTTGCGTAAAGTCCCTTTAGAGAATGGAATATAAAGATAAGCACTGGGCTCGTGAGTGTAGTTTATGCATTTAGTCTGATGCTAGTCAGTGAGCAAGCCTTGCCTGGCTGAGTTATGCAGTATCTGGGCCTTAAGAATTTTATGGGTTTAAAATGTAAAGCTTTACTTAACAAGAGTGAAGTAATTCGTTTCGAATAGAAAAGTCTTGGAACAAGCATAATTTATGATCAGGATATTCTCTTTTATTTCAGGAATGCCTGCTAAAAATTTTTGTCAATCGGCTTAACATACTCAGAAAACATCTCGCCGAGATTTCAATATGGTAAGATTGTAATTATAACTAGCGTAACACAGAAAGTATCAATACGCTCTTTCGTACAGGCTGCTATACCTAAGTAAATAATATTTCATTTTCTTATTATCTACATCCCCTAAAAATATTCTAGTTAGAGTTAAGAGTTAAAGCTATTAGAAGATTAGCATTTGAGTGATAGTTGATAATATTGTTTAAAAAGAAGGTACCTTGTGTGATAGGGATAACAAAGATTGTTCTATTACAATATTGGAAATTTTTCAACACTATAATATACAATTTTTCCTGTTACTGTACTTGTCTAGCACCGAAGAGGGCGAAGTTATTTACAAAGACCAATAAATTCTTTCAAAAAGAAGTGTGTTATTTTGATTTCTTTACTTCAAAGCTATCTATCTGATGACATGAGTTTATGGTGCTAATTATTAAATACAAATTTTCACTTGGGTAATTAATAATTACAAATAAATAATTTTGGCTATTTTTTCTTTTAACTTTACTATGATGAATAAAACATTGTCTCCTTTTGTATTTATGTTATATGTAACGAGTACGAGATAATTCGGAAGAGCAAATATAGTTGAGGTTTGATATAAACTTTAATATAGTTCCTATATTTTACGCAGAGAAATACAGTTACCTGTCGATAGGGTGTTAACATAGTTTTTTCGAGAAATAGACTATATATTACATACGAGCGTTTATAATTTATCTGTTTTATTCTATATGAAGATGACAAACTATTTTTTTTTTTCACACAATATTAGACAAATTTGTTTTCTAAGATAAAATGAAGAATATTATGAGTATAGAATCTAAGTATTAAAAAAATTTCAACTGTGCTATTAACACAAAGTTCTTGTTAAATCAGAGAGGACGCAAACCTATTTTGCTTATTGAGTACTTAGCTTATTTTTTTATATATACGCAATAATTTAGAGTCTTCTCTTGACTATGACAGTTCGCACACTAAATTAAATCTATGTAACCTATTTATCAGGGTTTATTTTTTAGCTATGGCCACATAAGCGTATCTGAGAGTTCTTATGCACCATGGCCTAACTTAATCTGATCACTCGAAATACCTATGTCTTTTTCAACTCTATACCGGCTGTCAACTAACTGATTCTCATATTTGTTAGTTTTCTTGGACTTGGGGCTCTGAGAGGAGAGAGATGAAGTGAAGGAGAGCGCACGCAGAGTAGGAGACGAGAGTAGAGTTGACGAGAGCAGGAGATAGAAGACTTGAGAGACGAGAGATGGACGTAGGAAGATTTGCAGAATAGAGAGAGAACGAGAAGACGAATGAGAGATGTACGAGTCTGAGTAGAGAGAGAGAGAGAGAGCGAGAGCCTGAGATTCGTTAGTCTGTACAGAGAGAATGCTCGCGAGTTTGTCTATAAACTAATTACATTTGGCTAAACAATTAATAAATCATGCAATTATTCAAACCCCCTTTTGGTAACAACTTATTTTAAAAATTAATAAAAAAACTTAGAAAGTAAGATGACACCACAGAGATATCTTCGGTTTAATACATAGTCGCTTACGAGCTTTAAGATGTAATACAAAAAGGAAGTGCGCACAATACGCCTAACGCTCTTCTTAACGTTACATTATATAAATATATTTCACTTATGTCCGATAACTGTAATCATTATATATAATGTTAAATGTTAAATATACACTAAAATGAGTAAATGCTAAATCTATTACAAGAGTTAACTCTCGTTGAAAAGAGAAATAGTAGTGCACAAATTCGTCAGGTAAATCTATATATCATCTTACGAGAGTGATGACGACAGTCGTCGAGAGGTTGATAAATTTAGTATTTGTCATTATAAAACTCTGAGGATAACTAGTATACTATTAGTCGTAAGTACTATATCTAAAAATAACAATATCAACAAAATTATTATTATTACATTATCGATTAATTCAATAATAATATAAATAAATATTTCTCATTAGATGATTTCAGGTACTTTACGAAGGGAAATTAAGAATTACAATCGAGTAATGAACAAATTTTTAGCAATATTCGCTCAACAGTAAAATCTAGCCTAATGGAAATATAAGAGGGTAAGGATAATTAGAAGGGGCGTTTTATTCAAGGATACATGGAGTCTTACATACTGCGAACATTGCATTGCACAAGATAACGTATACATATTCTCTCGATCAAGGAGACTCTTTTTTCATCATGAAATAAGGGAGACACCTTTAGAGCATAGTCAAGCAGTCGTTTCAAAAATATATTTTCCAATAAAAAGAACATATACACATCAGTAATATTTAACAAAAGATTAATCGGTATCCTGATAACCTGAAACGATCTACCTTGGTATCACCTAACTATAAATTAAGAAACTAAATCTAACTAATACGGAACATCAAACACTAAATCTACTCAAATCTATTCGATATATCAATAACTAATCAATACAATCTACTAATCAATATAATAATATATATTACACTAACTACTGAATCTACTAAATCATACAAATAATATAACGTAAAATGAATATATAATAATAATAATAGGTATAATAATAAGTAAATAAGATATAATAATCATAAGGCCAGACACCTCCACTCACAACAAAAGAGCGACAATCCATGATTCAAAACGTACAACAGCTCCAGGAAAGGAATACATTGCTGAGAGAGCTCGCCTGGCAAGAAATTTTACACAGGAACACTGTAACAATCATAATCACATACGTAGAGAAGAGAACGTCAAAAGCTATATAATCAGTGTGGAATGGCAACGCTAATACATATTTCTTTGGAATTCCCTTGATAAAACTAATGTCTTGGTTTAGGCGTAATAATGCTCAAACACAAATATAAAAAATAAAAAAAGGATTAATACAAACAAAAGAATTGGCTTGGTGCCATATATTTACGGGGGTGGTGAACATCGGGACAAGTATATTGATATTAAATTATCCAGTCTACAATACTTATCTGTGTAAGAAGGTATTAAACACCTAACATAACTTTAAGGCCCGGCAAATTTAGGAGGGTTCAGACGCGCCGACGGGGACGACGGGGGGGACGTTTTTAACTCCCAAAACATCTAACACACATTCACACGAAATAAAAAGTGTGTCGAAACGCAGGCGAACGAAGCGAAAGTCCAGACAGAACCAGTCAAACTACCAAGTCACGCGGACCTAAACTCCACAACAAGAGTCAGGCGCAGGGTGATACGCCCGGACGCCTATCACCCCCTGGAAAGTGGAGTGGAAAATTTAGATCCCTACGGCCCCGTCGTTTCCCCGGAAGGCCGACGAGACCACTTTTCTGCTTCCTGCAATAGACGGTGGGCGTTGAACATATTCTCAAAAACTCGTTTCTGAGAGTTGTATTTCTTATGTCAGGTCTAACATAAAAAAGTAAAAGATAGCGATATATAAATATAGTATTATAATAAGCAGTAATGCCTCTAAATTTACTAATTATCTTAAAACGCTGTACTGTAATCGCAAAATAAACAATGAACGAATGATCTCATAACTAAGTTCATCAACTATGAAACGACATACTCATGTATTACCACAACCTAATTTTTGTTTATACTATACTTCTTTTCCAACTATTTTCCTATCCCCAAAATTTCTGGATTCCAAAAAATGTTTTTGCTTTTCGCCTGTAGCTATGTAGTTTTTTTTTTTTTACCATTCAGCAATCATAATACGCACACTAAAATTTGGCCAGCATTCGCACTGTTTTTTTCTGGTAGCCTGTACTGGCACGATTTCATCTAGAGATCGTGGATTGCTGGCTTACTTCATAGAACGGTAATAATAACTCATCAATAATATTAATATAATAATGATAATAATATAATTATACTAAAATGTAAAAATATAATAATACTAATAAGATCAACACATCAACTACATGCATGCGCTAATCCATGATAATTTATTTCATGCTGCACTAACACGAAGAAGTCCTTCTCTGAATTATTTCTTTTTTACCAGTTTTTAAATTTTAACACTATCGAGATATCATGTCCGAAAACTACTAGCAAGCATCATTCTCTTCTACGTACACACAGTATAACGAACGCACTTTTTTTTTTAAAATTAGTAATATATAAATATTAAGAAATCAATCACAACATTGTCTACAAAAGAATATTAACCATTCCTTATACTCCAACATCTAGTAATCCAGACTCTGAAACGATAAAACAAAACTTGGTTTACCTATTTAGCAAAAGGTGTTTCGCCCACAATGAAATCTCTAAACAACTATATATATATGAGCCTCTTATATATCCATACAATCAAGTAAAAAAGAGGAATTGTAGCAAACGTAACTAACTCTGCTAAATATTACCTACTAGCACTTTTATCAAAGCATATCTGCAACATAATATAAATCAAGCTACCGGGGGGCGTTTACACCAGTCGGGTATAATCTTTTGCCCATTGGTTTAACTTCGATTTTGTATTATTATTATCTCTGAAACTATAGTTTACTCTGCGCATGAGACCTCTCTTGTATATCAAAGTGTTTATCCTTCACTGAACCTTCCGTGTATATAATGATTACACTTTTATATATTATGTCTAAAGCCCGTATACGAATAGAGTTTACTTATCTTGACTCTGGCTCAATCTAATCTATGTCTACTATGTAGATGGTAGATTTCGGAGAGCTAAACGTATAATAAAATCATGTTCGAGAAGAAAAAGGAGGCGCATCGAGCTCCCACCTGGAAAACTGCACCATCCACCTTCGTGCATTACTATCACGCGTTCTCTCAAACTACAGAATCTGGGAAGCAAGGGACGTCTGACCTATTCACTCGTACGATTGATGGGGTACTTACACCGACTTTACCTGCTAAAGCTCCAAATCATTTAACTTATAAGCCAAAAACTAGAGATAATTGGCAAACTGTACTAAGAGAAATAATTGTGTTCTCGCTCGATATGCAAATAAGTACAGATAGGCCTTATTTACTGGAACAACACAAGTCTAAGAGATAAGGGGATTATTTCAACCTGAACATGCACGGGAAAGGTATAGGATCCTAATACTAAATTCATCTCTTGCAACTAATCATCACATGTACCAATGTGAAAGAGAGTCTCAATATAGATGCCCCACACCACCACCCGGGGAGATCGATTGCAACCGACACATGGCTAGACTCATATCGCCGGCACTACAATCACAAGCATCGTTTTCTGCAACATTATCTAAATGTTCACGTTGACCATTCATATTACGGTGACTCAGTTTGTGAAGACATCCACGATCTCTTTCTTCCATTTAGGTCTCTTTGAGTTGTTCTTATGTGACTTATACGTAGAAAAGTACTATACAAATATTCAACCTACACATCAATCAACAGTATTATATGTGAAGGCCTTCCGACACGGGTCCTTATCTGCCCTTGCTTTCAGCGCCGCAAAAAACAATCGAGCCGAGCTAAACTGAAAGAATAATCGTGAGATAGTAGTAGTATCTTATTGTAAATAAGAATAATAAAAATTATATACTTCGTATATAAAGATTTGGTTAGTACTGTAGTAACTTGTGACAATGTATATTTAAAATAGAATAAAATCAGTATTTATTGTCATAAATCTTTAATAGTATTCTATATGGCAAACAGCAATGAGTATCACAATTGAGAATTTTATTATTTAACACATGTTCCCCAACAACCAGTTCTGGTTGATTGTTCAGAATAAATGATGACAATTGTTGTAGAAAGAAACGTATTATTAAACGTGTTAAAAAATACAGATCATGACAGTAATCACAAATTAATATTAAATTAGCTCTGTAATCTGTTTAACTATTGACAACCAAATTATCTTTTATCCAACCTGTAACTTCTTTCAAAATGATATAATCAGATAAACCTAATATATATTATACTCCCTAAGGGTTTCTACCTCCCTTTTATTGCTAGATTAGAAATATGATAATATCTCAATCAACCCTATAATTAGGGGTATATATTACTATCAACTACTATAATTAATATTAATATATATATCTATATATATACATGTATCCATTAGTGAAAGGGATACCGTGTTAATTATGCATGATACTAGGAGGGGCCCCGTTAATTAATATAATCCTACTTACCTTCGGAGGTAATAATGCCTGGTCTATATACATAGTATTACCTTATTAATGTACGGGGTGTATACTCTACCATTAGTGGAGAGATTCATTCATCTAGCATAAAGGGGGATGAATACACCTTATATATAAAGGGGTATGTCGTTATTATCTTATACTGGTGGAATGATGTATTCCTTATTTATAATATATTTATTATTAGTTGTCTAATTATATTTGGATTTAACTTGTTAATTACATATATGGGTGCGTATCCTATTAAATGTATATAATGTTTTGCCTCAATATATATATATATATATAATTTAATATTTAATACTATATATTAATATAATTAATATAATCTTTGGTATTTTTTGTGTAATTAAATTTAATAAGAATATTCTAGTAATAAGGTTGGAATTTTAAAATCATTTTTAAATATTATAATATATATTAATATGATAATTACATATATTATTATATATATAATTATTATTATATAATATATATATAATTAATATATATATATATATAATATATATACTATATACTATTATTAATAATATTAATAGTAATTTATATAGAACTATATATATAATAAATATATATAATACTATATGAAATAATAGATAATATAATATAATTATACTATTAATTACATATATATATGATAATATATACTTGATTGTGTATACGATGTATGTGATCGGTGTTGATTTTAGATTTGTGATGTATGGCTGGTCAAGTAAATATGTATCCGGGTATCATAATGATGTGAGTAGCAAAACTAAAATAGATAAAAAAATATCTAGTGTGCTTAATATAAAAGAAATAAGATAGACATTATAGTAAAGCTGAGCTATCTAATGAATAGTATCTATCAGTATTTATGGAGGTAGAATGGGTATAGATAAACTAAAGTGAGTTATAAAATTTCCCTACTCCATAGATATATACTTAAGAGCTACCCCTATTAAGTGGAGAGGATTAAGATTGCCATGAAGAAGGCCTATATATACTAGAAACCTAATATATATATAATATAGTATTATATATACCTATCGAATCATTAGGTCAGTAGTTTAGTCATTAAACGTTCTTGGGTTAGATTTTCTCACCCATTATGATGGTTACGGGTACGTAATTAGCAATTATATAGAAGTGACGTAGAGTAGTATAGTATGCTAATATAAGTTAAACGAGACTAGGTATCTATTAATATATAGGTTAGTCGAATGTGCTAATTGCGTTATTAAAATCCATATAAAAGTACTCCACTTAGGTATAATCTATAGACATGACGTAAATTCCCTCAAATAAGGACTGCACCTTATAAAAAATCTATTATTACTAGTTGAATTACCATCTACCTATGATAAATACTATAATTTATATTTGGTAGTAAAGTACTCTAATTAGGAATGAAAAGTATAATATTGAAATTAATACTAATATCATAACAATTAGAGGTTAAAAATCTCATTCCCACTGTGGACTAGAGAGATTTAGAGACTGGAGAAAGTACTAATAATGTATGGTGTATTATGTGTGTAAAATATAATTATTATTTAAATAAATTAAATATATGTATAAATAAAATACTTGTCTATGTATATAATGTCGTGACATTACTAGCTATCTTTGTATGAAACGATAATAAGTTTTACTTTGCGAAGCGTCCTGGTGGGAATGGCTATTTTCCATGTTGAAAGCATATTATCGTGTTCTTTCAGTCACCATATCTACTCTATATGTTTGCCTGCTACTGCTGTGATGGCTGAAATCATCCTATAGCCTTTCCCGTGATTGGTTGAAATATCCCTTATCTCCTAGACTTGTGTTTGTTCCAGTAATATTGCATTATCTTCTTCTCTCGAGACTTATTTTCGTCATATTCGTTTTAGATTTGAACGTGTTAGAAGGTTGTGCTCTTTCTTAAAATGATTTTTTGTTGTTAAAGTATTGACAATGTTAATGCGAAAAACGTTTGTTAGCGTTAGCGCAATTTATTCGTCAGTCAGTGTGATACTTAGACAAACAAGGTTATGATAAATTGTTTGTTAAAAATATCAGTTAATGTAAAATTAGCATTGATATGCTGTTTGCAGATATGCTTGAAAAAGTGTGAATAGGTACGTTTGTATGTAATGTTAGCTGTTTACTGTTGTTAAGTATAAGTAGAACTTTGTTAATGTAACAGTTTTCGTGTTAAGGTATGTTAATTTTGTCGTGGTATATTATATTATCTTAGTTCAGGTGTTGCTATGTTGGCTTTTATTAATGTAAAAACATTGTTACGTCAGTAATTATTGCGTGTGTGTGTGTGTGGTGGTGTGTGTGTGTGTCGTGTGTGTGGTGTGTTGTGGTGTGTGATTTGTGTGTGTGTGTGTGGTCTGTGAATAAAAAAGTGTGTGTGCAATTACACATAGTTAGGTAGGATACGTTAAATCTTTGTAAAATATTACTATGTTAATGTAAAATTAAACATTGATATGTTAAGACATATATGAAAAATGTGAATAGGTTACGTTTCTGTATGCTATTTTGGTTACTTTACTGCTGTTAGTATGGAAATTTGTTAATGTTAGCTGTTTATTCGTGCTAAAGGTATGTTAGGCTTTGTCGTTGTACATGATATTCTTAGTTTAGGTGATGCTATGTTAGCTTTATTATATGTGAAAACTTAGTCTATATTCCGTCTATCTCTAATGTGTGTGTGTGTGTGTGGTGTGTGTGTGTGTGTAGTGTATGTGTGTGTTTGTGTAGCGTGTGCCGATTCTATTCTTGAGTTATTACAATCGTTAGCGTTAAGGGATACGATAAAATCCTTTGTTAAATATACTATGTTAATGTAAAATTGAACATTGATTATGTTTAAAGTCATGCATGAAACACAGTGTGAATATGTTTACCGTTTTTTTGATGCTATGTTAGTTTATTAATGCTTATAAGTATGGAAATTTGTTAATGTTACTGTTTTTATATATATATAATATTATATAATATATATATATATATATATATATATATTATATAGTATATGACTATCATATATATATATATATATCATATAGCTATAATTATATATATATATAAAGGTTCTACCACCCTTGTTCGAAATGTTACCAATTAAAATATATTTAATTTAAGTCTCTTTTTAAAAAAAAGTTTTAGAAAAAGGGTAATGTGAAATACGAAATATTATATGATTGAACAGAAAATAGGAAGTGAGCATTATTTTTGATTAAATAGTGCAGTATGGGTAAAAGCAGCTAAAGGCAGTACAAACATGAGGTGGGTGGGGGTGGGGGATGGGGCCGCTGGAGGCTGTTTGCTGTAGTGTTTTACTGCTTTATTGCTTTATGGTCGCTAAAATCATGTTTTTCGTGGAAATTTAACAACTTTTTTCTAGAAACAATGTTTTTGAAAACAAAATGTTTTTCAAAAAAATAAAATGTTTTTTCATAAAAGGAGAGAAATGTTTTTTCGAAAAACAAAAAATGTGTTTTCATCAAAAGACAATGTTTTTCAAAAAAAAAAACCGATTTGAAGAATGCATCGAAGAAATAATAAATCTTATCCTTCGACATGAAGAAATTTTAACTTTAACTTTAACTTCTATCTCCAACTTTATAATTAACTCTAGCTTTAACTTTAACTTTAACTCTAACTGTTTTTGGTAATGAAACAGCTTTTCTATAATTAAAATACCATCAGTTTGAAAATAAAAATGTTAGACTATGTGTATACGACATTGAGTTAAAACCATACACATACACACATACACATATACACATGTATACACATACACGACATCTTTTATATATACAGGACTTGCATATAGCATACATTAAAACACCGTCGAGTGCCAAGTTTAACTTGAATATCTCGGTTGTACAACATATATATACCATTGTGTATGACTAAGAGAGAATCAACTTAAGTGTCTCTGTGTTAAGTTTCATATATAATTTGTCAGCAACATAGGGCGTGCTACATATATTCTATACAAATGGGCTGTCTGATAGAGCGTTAAGTTCTACTGTATTATTAACTTATATCCTTTTGAAATTTCATTTAAAAGGGTAAAAACGCACATTTTGGGGTTCGGCCCCCATCTCAATTGGTGTCCGCTAGACACCTGAGTGTATTTGAAACTATGTTATTGCATATTCCTTGCTTAAGGTCTGTAAACTATATGTTTTTATAAAATTATTGATAAAAATATTTGAATAGTTTACATTGATATCACAAGTAGAGGAGAGAGAGCACGGAGAGAGAGAGAGAGAGAGACGACGCGAAGAGAGAGAGAGAAGAGAGAGAGAGAGGAGAGCAACTCTACACACATTGGCTGATTGGATCCGTATCACCTACTCTATAAGAAAATTGTTCAATAGACATCGATTCATCTGTATCACTATAATACGTTACTTCGGTTACGGCTAATAATGCTTGAACTAATGTTGTAATCGTAAAAGTAGTATAATCTTCATCCCGCCTTTTAACTACTTCTGCTAAGAAAAGAGCTCGCTCAAGTACCGAACCTTCTATACCACTACAGAAAGTAATTATCAAAAAAAGATTTTTTACGAGGTGAGTTATATTAAACACCTTAAAGTATATCATGTTTCGTTTCATTACCTACTCAAAACATTAAATCATTTGTATCAATACACAGTGAAACTTTATTTGTTTGTATGTTGTGTATTCGTAAATGTTAAAACATTCGCCCTACGACGTACGTTAATTTAGCACTTTATACCGAATAATATATGCACATGTGCGTGTGGTCGTGGTATGTATGGCTGTATGTTGGTGTGCTGTGTGTGTGTGTTTGTGGTGTGTGTGTGTGTGTGTGCGATGTGTGGTTGTGGGTGTTCTGTGTAGACTTCGTAAATGTTAAAACATTCGCCCTACGACGAATATTGTTTTGGCCTTAATACCTATTATAACTAATATATATATACTATATTATATATATAGTATATATATATAGTATATGATATATATATATCAAGTATATAAAGTATGATATATATAATAAGATATTGATATATATATACTATTATAATGATATATAATAATATAAATATATATATATAGTATATATATATATATATATATATATATACTATATATAGTATATACTATATGCTGTGGTTGTGTGTGTGTGCCTAAGTATGTGCCTTATGTATTCGTAATTGGTGAATATCTGACTCTTTGAAATGTTATTCGTACACTGTACAATATATTACTGTTTAATTCCCTTCACGCTGTGTTGTGTGCTGGGTATGTGTGGTGTGTGATCGTCATGTACGTATATACTATATATTATATATATATATATATATATATTTTATATATAATATATTATATAACTTATATAATATATAATTATATATAATATATATATGATATATTTCAAGTAGTGTGTGGTGGTGTGGTAATGGTGCCGAGATTATGTCTGTGTAGTTTATTAACGGTGAATCCTTCTCGTTGTAGATGTTTCATTATAGGAATGCGTCCATTTTTATGACCCGTTCGGCTGTCTCAATATGAAGAGGTGGTTTCGCTTGTCACAACTCTTGTGAGCGCGTGGCTGGCAACGAACAGCGCTTACTTCTTTTTTTGTATGACGGTCGTTATCTGGAATGACTGCGAGGGTATGGAATCGGTGGTTTTGTGACTATGAAGTCTGTGGTTATCTGAATAACTTATACCGCAAAAAAACTTTTGTATTGGTAATATCATAATAGTATATATATATATATATATATATATTAATACTATATTATTATATAATATATATATATATATATAATATATATATATAATATATATATATAGATTATATTAATATATTATAATATGATAATAATATATAAGTCAGTCTATATTATAGATATATAAGCATTTAGCTGGAGTAAAAAAGAGTCGAGTTTATCATTTGAACGTAAGAGAAAAAGTAAATAATAAAATTGTTGCAATTAATTTCTTTAACATTCGTTTAGCTCAATCGGTTAAAGCCAAAGGGCAATAGGCAAGATTATTAATTTATTTAATAATTGTTTTATTAAATTATTTGTTTTTGGACTGCTTCATATGATGAAATACACACATATCAAAACCTTTGCCATCTTTATACCAGCTGAAACTATCTCTATATTCATTAAAATAATATTATGTTAAAATAATTGGATTAAAACAATGTTATTCTCGACATATTTTAACATAGTTGTTAATTTTTATTTTGAGTTGGTATGATATTTAACTATTATTGTTAATTACCATTCCTTGTGTAGCTGCGTCTTCTTCCCAAGAGCGTTTTCGCTAAACTTTCTTGCTCTGAATAGAATGTAAGCGAGATGGAAGTAGAAGAAACAGTTGGCTAAAAGTACGATCGAAATGTAGCAATTGATGTAGAGCCAAAATGCCCTCTTATCTGGTAAAATAATAATAATAAAAAAATGTTTATTAAATGCAACACAAATAATGACCAAAATATCAGAAATTCAGTAACATTATAGTGACCTCAGAAGTGACCTCATAAATTGCGTAATTTGATTCGTTAACATACATAACTGAAATGTAGGCCCAAATTTTTTCAGTGATGACGTAATAATATATTACTTCAGTGATGACGTAATACATTATTACGTCAACTCATCACTGAAAAAAGTTTCAGCGACGAAGTAAAAATATATTAATCTATGGCAACTTTAATAATAAAATCCCATTAAATATATAATGCCAAAAAATTTTGATGTTTTGGTTTTCTCTTTTGGCAAAGTTATTTTCTTTTCACCCAAATGAAAGGTTAACCCAAGTACGCTAAATGCACTTTCATTAATAAGAACCTTTCACTAAATATTAAAGATGTTAATGTTGATTTGCAAGGACATACAAATACAGAAGAATGGCCATAAACTGAAGCTGTCCAAGCCTGTAACTGATTGGTTTCCTTATTGGTACGTGCCGGCTAGACATCCAAACTTAACCAGCGTTCTAAAAAATCCAATAGAGAAATAAAAAAATATTTTTCCCAATAAATTCATGTGTGACATTTTCTTATGCGCGCGATTTACCGGCTTCGGGTAAGCCTCATGATAGGAGTGCATATTTGTGCCCGCTTACGAATTAGAACGGAGACAGCATGAAAACACCATTTTGAATGGAGAAGAAAATGCCACATACCAATCAATTCAGATTCAGAATGAGATCATTTCTCTATGTGTACTACTATAAAGAAAAAATCATCGTTAGATAGGTAAAGGAAGCGTGCGCGTATAGCTCACTAGCAGATGAAACCGCTGATATTTCTGGAAAAGGAAACAAATTATCCACTAGGATTTGCGCTATTTCGACAAAAGTCGATGAAGTCAAAAGGAATTTATTGGCTTTGTAGAGCTGAAAGCGCTTCGACGCAACAAAACCATCTGCGGAAGCCATTGACAATTTTGTCACGACCGAAGAACGGGATCCCGAGAAATCCGTGGGCTGGTCTTCGTATGGCATGCTTCTACGATGTCTGGCAAAAGCAGAGCGACGGTCGTCCAAGCAATATTGGCGGACAAAAGTATAAAAAATGAGTTTGTTCCTTCTACGCTCTTCCACACAAACCCCAAATCAATGTACACGATGATTTCTCAAACACCAATACCAGAAATCCGCAATACTGCCACCATATAAAGGGAACTATCAAAGACTTACTTACGTGTGTATTCCGAGAGTCGTTCCGGTCATGCGCAGACCAGCCAAAATTACTGTGACCTACAACTCCAAGCTATGCCCAGACCACAAATGGTACCTGAACAACACACACGTCGCATCAGAGTCGTTAAGGCAGCCACTTATTTAACGAATCAGCTCAGATATGAAACTTCCTTTCCATTGAAGGAAATCCGCATACAACGAAAAGACGCTTTTCCTCAGTTGCATTCGTGGTGCATTGTAGTCGTCCAGCTCTTACGGCTATGATATTAAGCGCCTTTGGTACCCTTCTTCACCCATGGCACCAAGCCCGTGAATAAATGCTCGTCCAATCCATAGACTTGGATATCGCGCCAAGGGCTCGCAGAGCACAGTTCAGCAGTCCTCCACTGGAAATGGCTTAGGAGCCCATTTGGGAAAAGCATGCAGAAAAAATCACCGATGAAAGTGTTTAAAAAAGAACGCCTAATAAAAAGCGAAGACGCAATCTGTGGACCTTGATCCTGAATCATACCCACCGGATTTTCGATGGCAGCCAGCACCGCCAAGTAACCATCCACGCAAAAATTCCCACGTTCTGGTGGAGAAGATCCTTTAAAAAAACTCCCGTTACTAGATTCTACTAACCCTCTTCTTTGGAATTACGGCTTTTCTACTTGGAAACTAAACGCTCGCCTCAGCGATCTGACATATCTACATCCCTTTACCACATCCTGCTACTCAACTCAAATCGATGAATATAAAGCAAAGAAGGACAGACTTTTCCATGTCTTCGATAGTTCTTTTACCCCACTGTAGAAAGGCATAGAAGAATGAGCTAGAACTTTGGGACCAGTGAGGGGGTCTGCAAGGAACAAAGAAACTGCAGCAGTATTCGCAAAACTCGAAAAGACTTTTTGTCCTCCCAGTCTTAAGGTAACTGAACCTTTATCACTCTTCCGCTACAGAAAAAGGCTTTTGATCGCTACCTCTAATCGTCCAGCCCAGGCACCACCCAGTACAGCGCTAGCAACATCTCTTTCAGTACTCGCGAAAGCGTATCACGTCGAGACTTCGGTCTGCGACGAGTACTATGGGAAGCACGACAGTGTTCAAAACGACTGAGGTATGAATGACTACATAGTGATACCACAGACATTTTGCTGCCTTGACAATATATTGATTTATATCTCTATTCAACAGAGTTGATATAAATTGCGGAAGCAAGTGGAAATACCTCCTTTCTTAATAATATTAATTTATCAACAGCGTCTATATTAGTGTATTTTCTTCTTGGACAGCAAAGTGGATATTTGGAATATTCTTATTTTTTAATTTAAAATAATATTTTGTTTAAAAATATTAATTTCATTTAAATATCCATACAACCATCGTTTCTCTAGTTTCTATGTTTCTTCCTTAATAGAGATATCATATATATTATTATATATATAATATGTATATATATATATTATATATATATAAATATATATACTTAATTATATATATATATATGATATATTATACCTATATACTATATATATATAATATATATTAACTATATAATGATATACTATATTATACTCAATAAGATATGCTAAGATATATTATACTATAGATGATATATAAATAATATGTATATAATAAATAAATTAATTACATAGTCGAACGGTTATATTATATATATATACTATACTATATATATAAATATATATATATACTATTATATAATATATATTATATATATATATTATATATAAGCTCTCATCAGAATTTAAGTTGCCCCCTAGCTTGAAGCTGGCGACCGCCCACTGTATACTATATATATATATTGCTATAATTATAATTACTATATATAATCATATCACTGAATAATATATATCATTCATATACTAATATACTACTTACTATATATTATATATATTATATATATATATATACTGAGACACAGTACAAGTACTCTCAGATAAATTGTTCTCTTCAAGTACAAGTACAATTAATCTAGGAATCTTGATCAAGTACAAGACAAGAACCAAGTAAATGGTTTTATTCAAAGTACAAGTACTTTATGAAAACTTGCAATATATATATATATTAGTGATGGACATTGACATCCGCAATCCGCATCCGCATTGGCGGAACATCCGCACCTAAATTGACATCCGCATCCGCCATCCGCATCACGGCATTCCTCACCCTAACGGCACATTCCGCATCCGCATCCGCACCTCTTTTAAAAAATATGGATGTGCGCGATGTTCTTCTACATTTGATTAAATCGCATATTAAAATAAAATTTTTGGCATCTTTATTCATGGATGTTATCAAGGGATGGAATAATGTAATTTTCGAATTTGCCGTTTCGGATATATATATATATATATATAATATTTATAATATATATTATTATATATATAATTATATAATATATATATATAATCTTTATAATATATATATATATATATAATAATAATATTATATATATATACTATATATATAATATATATATATATAATATATAGTTATAATATATATATATACGTTTTTCTGCGCACTTTATCGGGCCGATATGTGGGGCCCTGCGTCTCTACGCTCAGCTATAATGGAATTGACTGCTTGGACTCTGGTGGACGCTTCGGCCTCCTGCCGATAAGATGGGAGCTGTAATCGTGTTGATTTATTAGCAGGTTATCCTTTCTTCGACTAATCTTTCCTCTCCTCATCAAGCCAGTTCGACCGTGCTTGCTCTCTGTTCATTCAGCTAGAGACAGGCGTATCGGGGGTTGAAAACATTCGTCGTTCTTCTATCCACTCTTGCTTAATTTTTTCCATTCCCCAGCTAGAAAATCGTTGCAGGGATACTCTTCGTCGGAGCAAAGCGGGCTGTTCATCAAATGAAAGGCCGCTAACCTTCTTTGATGCTCCTACTGATAAATCTTTCTGGCCTCTTGCCAAAAACCAAATCTACAACATCTGTAAATCTGTCTTTTCCTCCTCTTATTCGATTTTTTGGTTCTGTTGCTAACTTCTTCTGAAAAGGGAAATCTCTTCGGCCTCCTATTTCCTCTAACTCAACCCTAAGCTATTCCTCCTTCTCCGCCTCCTCCTCCTCCTCCTCCCTCCTCCT
Source organism: Trachelipus rathkii (assembly GCA_015478945.1). Taxonomy (NCBI): domain Eukaryota; kingdom Metazoa; phylum Arthropoda; class Malacostraca; order Isopoda; family Trachelipodidae; genus Trachelipus; species Trachelipus rathkii. The sequence continues at coordinate 20,657 of JABUQX010088833.1, forward strand.
CCTCCTCCTTCTTCTTCTTTCTTCTTCTCTCAGCGACAGGACCCATCGCCATTGCCTGTGCAAATTACCACTTTGATTTGGGTCGCAATGAGGGCTCCCGAAATCTGACTGCAACGTTATACAAGGAACCGCGGACTGGCCCAACGATGGCATTCCTCCCGAGTTGACCATGAGCGAAGTCGTGCTTTCGTGCTGAACCCCACACCATCTCGTTCAACACTTATTCTCCTACTGTCTCAATACTAATACTTTCCCTCAGTGTTTGAAGCACGAACATGTCCAACCTGTCCCGAAAAAAGGAAGCCGTCTGATCCTTCTAATATCGCCGTATAGCTCTCACTTGTATTCTATCATAAGATCTTTGAACCCTTCTCAACTCTCATTGGCTTAGATCATCTGGAGTCTCATTCACTTTCCGATCGCCCGCCATTACGGCTTTCGGAGCTCGAGGCTCTTCACTGGCGACCTAATACTTTTCTATCTATACTGATTTTTGGTTTCCGCCCTCAGGAACTACGGGAAGAGACCCTGTGCGTAGGTGCGCCTGAGCATTATCAAGGCATTGACCGGGCTATCGTACACTAGTGTCACTGGCTCGTCAAAGCATACCCCTCCTTTTGAGTTTCTCCTTCTCTTCTGGCTTATTTATGTCTAGTTTTCGTTCAAATCATTAAATATCGGCTGTTTGATGGGCACGAACTCTTTTTCTGTCAAAAGTCGGTGTTCCTCAGAACGATTCTGCTCTACTCACCTACTTTTATTCCCCTACTTTTACCTTAATTGATCATTCTCACCTGACAACATTTAACTCTATACTACCCGTATCCCGATGACTATCGAACCCTTCATTCAATTCATTTCAATTCTGCTCCCTCTTAACTTCTAGAATTTGCCTCTCGTCTTTAATCTTTACGAGTTCTATTCTTCGCTGATCTAGGATATAGAATTGCCGGGTGGCGGTCGTGTCTCAACCTTGTGAAATTCAGTCCTTAAAACCCCCAACTTCTACAAATCATCCCTCTCTAGACACCTTCTAAAACTTTCCATATTCCTCTTTCAACGTTCTCTTTCTCTCCTGTTGACCAATATAAACATCCTTGGCCTTAAACTAAAACAAAAAATGTCTTGGAAACCTCCAATCACAACGGTTGCTAGGCGGCCTCAAAAAAACTTGGAGTTCTGTTTAGGCTGCGAGACTTTTTTCCTCTACTCAGTTGCTCCAGCTATATACAAAGGCCTCATCCGCCCTTGTATGGAGACTGCTCTCATATCTAGGGCGGCGGCGGGCTGGTTTCACCAGCTTTTGATAGGTCGAGGCAAAGCGCCAAAAGGACTTTATAAAACCTGTTACGCACTATCCAGTTCCTGACCCCTCTTTATCTAATTACGGCGCGAGTTGGTGCATTTATCTCTTTTCTATAGGTACCACAGCGGCAGGTGCTCGAGGGAGCTGATTATTACATTCCTCTACCACCTTAACGCGGCCCTCGTAGCACAAGGGTACTGTGTCGGCGTATGAGTTTTGTTGTGTAGATATTTGGTAACTCCAGGCTTGTTCGCTCGGTGCTCCCTTCTTTCGCTGCCACATTATGTTCAGAAGGACATTCTCTTCCATCTTCTGTGTTTCCTGCTGAATTTAAATCTCCCTCTTCACTTTAAAGCCGGCGTCTGTCTTCATCTGTGATAGTTTGTGTAGTTGATGATTGACTGATGGTTCCCTCTGCACCAGCTTGAAAAGAGCTGTGCCCGTGAGTGGTGGTTATATATATATATATATATAATATATATATTATATATATATATATATATATATATATATATATATATATATATTATATATATAT
>JABUQX010088833.1:27500-30956 GCA_015478945.1 Trachelipus rathkii
TACCATACATTATATTCCTAAATAAAAATTTATTTAGAATACATATATATATAAGAAATAATACCAATACGTAGGAAAATGATTTAAAAAAAAATATTGACGTTAAAAATGCCAAAAGTGCTTGCAAGTACTTTGCAAATTTTTAAGTACAAAAGGCGCAAGTACAAGTATAAGCACACTGGGTTTTAGATATGCAAGTACAAGTACAAGTACTCAAAAAATGTACTTAAGTGCAAGTACAAGTACAAGTACTTGTACTTGAACCCAAGCCTGATATATATATATATATATATATATATTATATATATATATAGTATATATATATATATATATATATATATATATATATATATATATATATATATATATATATAATATATATATATATATTGTGTTGGTTAAGAAGACGGTTCATCGCCTACAAGAGGTCGAACCAGAAAATCCCACAATGTCCACGTTATTTCTCCAGTGTCCCATAATTCATTGCCCCCCCTTAAAAGGTCCCCATGCAACCTATTTTTTTTTATTAAGCATTCTTTTAACCCTAGACCCCCGAACATCCACTGAACACTCAGAAAGGTTCTTATTGAGCATTTATATATGTTAGGAAATGTTTTAAAATTAAATTTTGCCATCCACTGAAAAACCAAACGGGTTTCTTATTGATCAATTGTAAATAAGTTAGGAAGTTTAAAGCTCAAACATTACTGCCATCTAATCTCCCATTTTAGCCCAATTATGCTGCCTAACTTTTTCTCAAAACTCAACTTCGGTTTGTTTTAAGTCATCATAATTTGTATTATTGTAACTCATATCACCAATTTTCGCCCGTTATGCTGTCCAAAATTTTCAAAAAACTTTAATTTAGATTTCGCTTTGTTCTGTGACCCTGTATTAATGTAACTCTAATTCCCCATTTTCGCCCCAGTTACGCTGTCCAAATTTTTCTCAAAATTTTAAATTGGGTTTGTTTATGTATAGTTTTATAACTTGTATAGTTTTATGACTTATTGTAACTCTAATCACCCGTTTTTGCACTAGTTACGCTGCCAAAATTTTTCTCAAAACTTTAACTTAGGTTTATTTTTGTTTTGTGACGTATTATTGTAAAATTATAATACCCCATTTTTTCCACAGCTGGCCTGCCCAAATTTTTTCAAAACTTCAACTTTGATTTAATTTTATTTTGTGACGTATTACCGTAACTTTAATTGTAATTACGCTGTCCAATTTTTCACAAAACTTAACTTGGGTTTGTTTTTAGTTTTATAACTTGTAATGTTGTAACTATAGTCTCCCATTTTCGCCCCCGTTACACTGCTCGAATTTCCCACTCCTAACTTACTTTCAAGACAATGTGTCCTTAATCATATAGATATTAATATATATCTGTAGTTTGAAGTTACTCGCCGTTATCGAATAACCCTTAGGTTTGTTAATTCAATTGAAAACGTTCATATTCGAAGTAGGAGGGAGTACCTTTCAATTATTTTTCCATCCAATGCCAGATCTAAAAGTGAATTTACTCTTCTACGATCACACTCAGGAAGTCTACCACAAGGAGAAGGAACTTCTAACCAAAACCAGTTGTGATCATCGCTCAGAAAGAACTCGCAACATATTCTTTTCTATAGGTACCGCAGCGGTAGGTGCTAGAGGGAACTTATCACTCGCGTACCACCACTTTTACGACGCCCTCGTAGCACAAGGGGTGCTGTGTCGGCGCATGAGTTTTGTATTGATATTGGTAACTCTAGGCTTGTTCGCTGCGGTGCTTCCTTCTTTTCTTTCCTGCAACCTCTGTTCTGTGGAATTCCTTCCATCTTCTTGTATTTCCTGCTGAATTTAATCTCTATCACTTTAAAGCCTGCGTCTGTGCTCATCTGCGTAGTTTGCGTTAGTTGATGAATACCTGAGGTGTGCAACACCCCCTCCTTGAATAGGGCTCTGCCCGTGAATGGTGGTGACAACTATATATAAAAAAAAAAAAAAAGAATATATATATTTAAGTCCGTAACAAAGATTAATTTTTTTAATTTATTTTATTATTCCCTGGTCAAGTACAATAATTCTAATTAATTTACATTTTGATCGAATTCTATTCATGGGCGTCGCCAGCTTCCAAGCAAGGGGGGGGCAGCTTAAAAATTTTAAGAGTTATATATATATATATATATATATATATATATATATATATATATATATTATATATATATATATATATATTATATATATATAATATATATATTATATATATATATATATAAAGAAGGACATTAAAACTAGAAAACATTTATATGGGATAATTAACATGATAATATTTTAAAAAAAATATTATATTTTATTTAAAAAAATAGAATATCAAATGCAATATGCAATGATGGGAAAATTCCACAATATAGAGCAGTTGCAAATGGATATTATTAAAAAAGTAATTTCTTTGGTTTAACGCAAATTTATCAACTGACTGTTTGAATAAAATAATCATTATTGTCAAACACAAAATTTCTGTGTACACTCATCATAACCAGTCCGTTTAACCTGTCTTCTTCCATAGTACTTCGCAGCCAGGTCTTGATCTTTCGCAGAGTACTGAAAGAGTGTTCTACTGTACTGGTGTTGCATGGCTGGGCGAGTAGTATCATCAAAGCCTTTTTCGTCGACGGAAAGAAAAGTTCAGTCTTCTTTAACTTGGGAGACAACAAGATCTTCTTAGTTCTTCACTACTCAGTTTCTTGTCCGTTTACAAATTATTTCTTCTATGCCTTCTATGTGGTAAAAAACTATGAAATGAAGCTGTCTTTTCCTTTAACTCATCGATTGTTTGAGTAGCATGTGGAAAGGATATCGATATGTTCAATGCATAAGCAGGTGTATTTTCAGTTGAAAACCGTAATTCCAAAGAAGAGGTTTATAGATCTAGAGATACGAGTTATTAAGGATCTTCTCGCCAGAACTCCGTAGGATTTGTTGCTGGATGGTTGCTGCGGCGCTGCGGTGCTGTGGTGCTGCGGTGTTGCTGTCTGCCAACAATTCCGTGGTATTATTCAGATCAAGTTCCAAGTGCTCGGCGATTTGATTAGCACTACTTAACACTTAATCGGTGATTTTTTCATTCATTCTTCGATTGGCCCTCCTAACCCATTTCCACAAATATGTTGAATGTGCTGGCAAGTTTTTGACGATATCCAAGGCTTGGATTGGAGAGCATTTACAAACTGGCTCTTACATCGCAGAGTACTTCGCGATCACAATCAATATCATAGATGACGACTTACATGCCGCTGAATTCAACTGAAAAGCGCCTTTTCTTGTGGCCGTATTTCCTTCAATGGAAAAGATTTCTAATGTTTGCATCATTCGTACAAAGTGCTTCTTAAACACTCTGATGCACTTATGTTGTTCAGACCATCTGGTCTGGCACAGGCTTGGGATGTTTGGCATTAATTTTCTTCT
>JABUQX010088834.1:0-12500 GCA_015478945.1 Trachelipus rathkii
GAGAGAGATATATATATATAATGACTTAATATATATATATGATATACATATCTATATAAGAATCGTCTGGTATGGTGATCTACTAAGTGGCGGATATATAATATATACGATATATAGTATATATATATTATATATATATATATATATAATATATTTAGTATATATATATGATCTAGGGGGATGAGCTGGAACCAGGGTTCGCCGAACTAGATAGTAAAGCTTTTCAAAAAACAAACAACGGGCAATTAACTTTCTTTGGTTGTTTTATTTAAAAGAGAAGCAAACGGTGCCAGCTAAATAACGGTGCTGGTTTTCAACAGTTAAGCACCTCTTAAACATTCATTATTGATTCTGCACCATCATTGTCGTTGGACAAGTTAAAATTCACTTATTTGTATATAGGCTCCGGAGCGTTCGTAGCAATTCCGCTCCGCTAGAGACTTTTTTAGGAAATAAAGCAGACAAGGTTCAAGAAGTCCACATGCGGCCTGATCGAGGACTCGTCCTACGTCAGAACTAAATATAATTTGTATCAAACCTGCTCAATAGCAACACTGCACAACCTAACTATCGTGCGGACCTGGTTGTTGGTGTGTGGCCGCACTGGTCCAAGGGATGAACCTCACATCGCGACGAGATGTTATAGGGTCGTGTGCGTGGTCCCGTGAAGACTCTGAGCAAGGGTAGATTTTTGAACATGCACGAGTTTCCTAATCTATATAAGGTAAAAGGCTGGGCTTTCTATTTCGAACTTGCGTCATATTCTTCTACTTACTTTTCGTTTTCGGTGGCTATTGGTACGCACCTTACCCCTAGTCTTGGGAGAGAAGGTGGGTTTGCACTATAAGTTTAAGTTTAATATTTATGAATACCAGTGACTGTTTATAATATATTATCAAGTTAGTTATATATATATATATATTATATATACTTATTGTTATATATATATAAGCGGTATATATATATATATTGATGATATAATATATATATATAGTACTATATATATAATATATTATATAATATTAAATATATTAAGTACTGCCAATAGTGCGAAAAGTTATAGACTTTTTCACAAGAACTTTTATTTTAGATGAAAGTTTCAATAAATTATCTTGAACCTACAAATCATGGTATTTTGTTAAGAAGAAAAACAATAAATAATTACTTATATTCCAATAGGAAATTGATATGTCAGACTCGATAGAAACAACTGTACGACAACAGGTTACCTTTTCATGGCAACAGTTTATCAGTTTTCTTTGTTTTTTTTAATGAGAAATTAAATAAATATACTGTATTTAATTGGAACTGAACAATATAATATATATATGTCTATATTATATATATTTATATATATATATTATATATATATATTATATATATATAATATATATAAGTATATATATATAGTATATATATATTAGTATATTTATATATTATTATTTTTTTATCGGTATAGGTGTTATGGTAATTTTTTACTCTTATGTTAGGTTTTTCATACGTTACGACGTTTGGTTACGTTAGGTTAGGTTAGGCTAGGTTACGTTTACTTACGTTAACGGGTAGGTTATGTTCAGATTACAAATTTTCTTCAATATTTTTACGTACTTTTTTGACCACGTTTTCCTTTCTATTTAGCAAGTTTGTGGATCAACAAATTTAACGAATGATTTAATTAAATGTGTAAATCGTGTATCATTAAATTCTTATTTCCCATTCTGGTTATGACCTAAGGTCCTTTTCAGATGCATGGCTTGGAAAATTGTCCTCGTAGTGGTTAATTGATCAAAGTGAATATGTTAAAAAAAAACTAATAATTCAGTCTCATTACCACATTTTAAATAATTCTAATAACATTTTTAAATAAATTCTAATTAACATTTTAAATAAAATATTACTAGCCTTCACGAAAAACATTTCCTACCTAAAATTCGAACCGTACGAACCCTGCCAGAGCGTGAAGATAAAAATAGCAAGATTAATTTAATTATTTTTTTTTTTTGAAATTTTTGATTATTTAACCAAAGAGCAATATAATTATTAAACCTATTTACTCTTACTTTTCTTTAATAAACTACTTTCAAAAATTCTCACGCAATTTTTTAGCCTTTAAGTAACTTACCATATATATATATATTATTATATATATTATATATATATATATATATATATATTATATATATATATATATGATAAAATATATATAATATATATATTATATGATATATATTATTGTATATATATGTTGTGTGGTTTTTGTGTGTGTCGTTTTGTGTGTGTGTCAGTAATCACGCAACGGTGTTAAAATAAGAATCTATAATTAGATAATTGAAGAAATCCCTACATTAGGTCAGCAAACATAGAAAAATCATAATAATAATAATAAATAATAATAATAATAATAATAATAATAATAATAATGAATAATAATAATAAATAATAATGAAATACGCTAAATTATAAACAATCAAATAAATATAAAAATTTTATTTTATCTAAATTTTGTCGTATCAATTACCTAAAAATCATTCTACTTTCCATATATATATATATAGTTTATATATATATATATATATAATATATATATATATATTATATATATAATATAATAAATATATATATATTCTATATATATATATATATATATATATATATATATATATTAGAGAGAGAGAGAGAGGAGAGGAGAGAGAGGAGAGAGAGAGAGAGAGAGTACATTTAACGTAAATTCCTCAGGTGGGTCCAGACGAAATTATGACAGGGAATTTCACAGAACAGATGTTGCTAGAGTTGCCAATCTTCACATAAAATAGCGTGAAGGCAAAGCACTGCAAACAAAGATGGTGTAATTTGAGCGTTTAGCACCCTAGAACACATGCCGTTGTAGTATCTATAGAGAAGAGACAGCCATCTTTCACTTAGAAGAGATAAAAAACAAAAACAAAAGATTTATCATAGAATCAACTCGACTCAACTCAACTCAACCATAGAATCAACTCAATCCAAAAGATGAATGGGACTTGAGTGCATAAAGCTATTGTACAGTTGGAGTAACTCCTCTCAAGGAAATAATCTTTCATTAAACAGATTCCCACCTGCTTTAAAGCCGCTCTAGCGACCATTATGATATATATATAAGGTTTCCAAGACAATTTGCTGTTTATGCCCAGTCCAAGAATGCTTATGCTGTTCACATGTGAAATGATAGAGCAGTGGAAAGAAAGAGAAAGATAAGAAGCGATTTTAAAGAATTGAATTTTCCATGGTTGAGGAGACTCCACCAAGAAGTACCACCCAGATTAGCAAGAATGGAATAGGAAGGTTCAAGTCTAGAAGAATCTCTAGATTCAAAAGATGGAGAATCCATGAAATGAAGAAGAATGAAAAGATATTATTTTCTGCCCCTTATTGTCCTAAGATATTCCTCTTTTAGTCCACCAAACTTTTGCTTCTGGGCAAGGCTCGGAACTGGTCTGAACCCACGAAATTTTATAATAGAATTTTTTTCATATATATATATATATATAATATATATATATATATATATATATATAGTATATTATTATATATATATATATTATATAATATATATTATAATATAGTATATATATAATATATATATTATATATATATTATATAATATATATATATATTATATATATAATGTTACCCTTTTTTAACTTGATTATTGTTTCTTGTTGTTCTTTGACCTCTCTTCGTTCTGCTTCTAAAGTTTGTTGTAATTTAAGCTAGTCTAATTTCTTTCTTATATATATATAGTATAATATATATTTTTATATATATATATATATGTTATATATATAGTAATATTATATAAGTATATATATTATATACATATATATATATATTATATGTGGTGTGGTGTGTGTGTGTGTGTGTGTGTAGGTGGTGTGTGTGTGTGTGTGTGTGTGTGTGTGTTGTGTGTGTGTGTGTGTGTTGGGTTTTATATTCGTTCTATAATGAAATTAATGACCCCCGGCAAAATATTTTTTGTAAGTTTAAAAAAATGTTTTATTTTGTTAAAAAAGTGTTTTTTTTTTTTTTTTTTTTTTTTTTTTGGGGAATTGGTGTTTTTATTTATTTTTTAACATGGTAGTATTTATTTTTATCATTTCATGTCGTTTTTTATTATTTAGATCCAAGTTCCTCACTAATTACAGATTGAAATAGTTGTTGTTCCGTATAACTGTATTTATATAAATGACTGATTTAAAGGTGCAGGCTTTGCAACTTGGATACTTACTGAGCCTGTCTTTTTGGTAATTACTTTTGGAAAAAAAATTTTTAAACTTTCAAGAGTTTTAAAAATTTTCAAAAAGAATTACCGAAATTCAAACATAAAAATTTAGCATTAAGAATGATTTTAACGTTTGAGACAAGTTATATTTGTTAAATTTTTTCCCAACTCAACATTTTTAGAATATAAAAAAAAAAAAAAAAAATAATATTTACAAACATTTAAAACCAGTTATTTATGTAGTACAATTATGAAAATAAAATTTCTTAACATTATTACTGTAGGAGGTAAATTAGCTCTACATAATAAAAAAAAATATATATAAATATTAGATAAATATATATAAATAAATAATATATAATATTAAATAAAAAAAATAATAAAAATAATAAAAATAAAATATATATATATTATAGTACATAATAAAAAAAATATATAGAAAAATTAGTAAAATAATTAAATAAATTAGATCCTTGCTAATCCTTACGCCTTCCGCTGATTTCAATGAAATTCACTGAAAATGTCAGAAATATATTTGAATATAAACTTTACTACTATCTACTACTACTACTACTACTACTACTAATTGTAATTAAGGAAAGTCGTAAAAAAAACTCCGGAGACCAACACAAAAATAAAAAATTTTTTACAAGCTCGCAAAGTTTCTTTTTCATACCATTTTGTCTAAATAAAAAAAAATTGCAGCTTCACATTTTCATGAAACTTACATTAAATGCTTAAAGTGAGCTGAAGAGAAAGAAAAACTTAATGAAATCCTCGAGAAATGAACCTGACGAAAATTATGACATATAAAACTAACCTTATTGCCACATGCTTCTTTATTAGTTTTTTTTATAGACTCATGGTATTGAAGATATATTTTATTATTTTTCCACTCACTGGTTGGGGGTGCAGGGGGCATATGCCCCGTAAAAAAAATGTTTGTGTATCATGCATTTGAATCGTGGGTACTGATGGATTTTATAAACTTATTCTAATTAAAAACATTTCTGACAAAAAAAATTTTTTTAAAACTCGTATTCCAACGGATTTTGCGTGACTATAAAAAAACAAAAAACAAAAACCCCGTAAAATCGCGTTTTTTTCTCATGCTAAAAAAACAGGTCGGTTTTTTTAAGTTGTTTCTTGCCCTTATAACTCTACGTCTATAGTTGGATTTTGCGTGATTATAAAAAAAAACAAAAAAAAAACAAAAAACCCGATAAAATCGCGTTTTTTTCTCGTTGTAAAAAAAACCGAAGTCGGTTTTTTTTCTTGCCCTTATAACTCTACATCTATATTCTATATACTTAAGCCTTATTAATTTCAGCGACGCATATCATTTCTATTGTATTATTTATTTTAAAACAATTTTAATGATCCTTACCTCATTAGCTTTATGTTGCAGGTAATTTAATCTCTTTATATGGTCATGAAGGCGATATTCTGAGAGCTACAATATATATTATATATATATATATATATATAATATAATATATATTATATATATAATTATATATATATATATATATATCTATATGATACTCGTATTATATATATATATATATACTAATATATAATATATATCCTATTATAAATATGATATAATATATATTAATATATATATAAGTATATATATATTATATATATATACTATATATATATATATATATATATATACTATTATACTTTTTAATATATATATATAATATTGTATATGTAGTATATATAGTATATTTATATATATTATTATATATATTTATATATATATATTATAATAATAATATATAAATATATAATTATAATAATATAATAATATTAATAATATAATAATAATAATATTAATATAATATAATAAATATAAAATTAAATTAATTATTAAGTAATAATATAATTATATATATATATATATATTATATATAATATATATTATATATATATATATATATATATATTATATATATATATATATATATTATATATATATATAATACTTTAATGGTCTGATTAGAATTTGTAATTTTAGCTGATCCACTTCGACTTTCCGGTTTTCCGTTTTTTTTCTTCTTTTCTTGAAAAATCGCTTCTTCCACAGCCTTTTCACGACCCTGTCAATCAATAATAATAATAATATAATAATAATAATAATAATAATAATAATAATAATAATAATAATATTAATAATAATAATAATAATAATAATAATAATAATAATAATAATAATAATAATATTTTTTATTTTTCGGAGCTGAATCTTCCAGAGTATAGATTTTTTTTCCGTTTTTACTCCTTTTTTCACAGCTTTTATTTTGAAAAGTTTTAAAAAAAAATTGATTTTTTCAAATTTCGGAGGGGGGGGAGGCTGATTGGGAAGATTGAATTATGTATTTATGAAGTTATGTATGTAGAATCTATGTAGTTAACTCAAACTTCCATCGCAGTTTTAGTATCAACCATGTTTTCACAGGTATCGTGCTACCTCAATAGAACTTGAAAGAAACGTGTTGTAGTGGTGATTGTGCTGATTGATATATTGGTATGTGAGGAAGTTGATTGGAGGTTGGGGAGGTATGCTGTGAGTTTTATATTGCACAAATAACTTTATGGAAAGATTTTTGAATTCAAAACTATATATCTTTAAATCTCATATTTTGCAAGTATTTGTGAGTTTCTGGCACCCTAACATTCCTACACCGTTCATCATTAAACCAATAAATTCACTAGTAATGGAAGAAACGGATTAGGAGAATTTGGAAGAAATATATATTTGAAATTTTTTTTATATATAGAAAAAAAATGAGGATAGGGAAACCGAGAAAGGAGTAAGAAATCAAATTAAAAAAGTATTGAAACTATTTAATTATATATTGTTACCAACCTCACAAAAAATAAACTGACGTAAGTAATTACACTGTTACCAACCTCAATAAAAATAAATTGACGTAAATAAAATCTGATTACCAACCTCACAGATAAAATGTATTCAAATCAGACGAAGGAAACAGTGAAATATATGAGGGTCATTCACGAACAGAATATGATTGACAAGTTTCATTGCCAAAGTGTTTCTCAAGACAATATAAACACAAATCAATTGAATTGACATGTCTGGGGCGGAATGCTTTCGTTTAATATATATATATAATAAATTAAATATATATATATATAAAAGAAAGCATTCGTGGCATATATATATATTATATATATAATATATATATTATATTATATAACGTTGTATATAATATATATTATATATATATAGTATAATGTAAAGATATATATGATATATATATAATATATATATATTATCGTATATAGCTATATATATTATATATATAAGTATATATTGTAGGTGATAATGGTTAAAGGACAGTTTGTAGAGGACAAAACAGAAAATAGATGTTTTAGTGATTATTTTATTTAAACAAAAATATACATTTTTATATGTTTTTAATTAGGAAAAAATTATTTTCACTTTATAAAAATTTGATATAATTAATAATATTTAATTGAATATGTATTAGCAGAACGTACGCTCTGCATGGTACAATGGAACGGAGTCATATTTTCGGTAATAAATCAAAGCTAATAATTAATATAGGCTAGTGTCACGCTAGTGTTATTCGGAAACGTTAAATGTTAACATGTGTGTTAATTTATTTTAAAATATGTTATTGGATGATAATTGATATATATTCAATATGTTCTGATGATAATGATCTCTTAGCCTTTCTACAGCACTTCAAGTTGTTACTAAGTGAATTAAAGTGTATTAATTGTAATATAAAATGTCAAATATATAAACGAAAGTTTTTTTTTTTTTAAATGCAATAAATGCGGTAAAAGATATTGCTGTTCTCCAAAATGCTCATTTCTACATCGCTCGCGTCTCAGCTATTGTACTGTATTAAAAATAATATTTTTTTTTTTAAATGATGTAAATGCGACACAAGTTCGTTTCATGTTAGGCATTTCCACTAACCTAACCTAACTTAACCTAACCTAACCTAACAACCTAACCTAACCTAACTTAACCTAACTAACCTAACCTAACCTACAGATAACCTAACCTAACTAACTACCTAACCTAACCTAACCTAACCTAACCTATCCTAACCTACCAAACGTCCTTCAGGAATAATAAGTTACGTGTAACAAAATAAAATGTACCACAATGTAATATAAAATGAATTTGTTTCTATGAAATAGAATTATAATATAAAATGAATTTGTTTATATGAAATAGAAGTAATAAAATATTACATTGTAGATTAAAAGAAAATTGCCCAAAAGTGGATTGCGAAATCAATTCCTATTGAGCTATTTATGTGCTTTTGTTTGGAAGCAAGAACATCAAAGGGAAGAAAGATACGAAGCATTCTTAAAAACAATGTAGGAGAAGCAAAACAATTTTCCTTGAAAAGTTAGTTTATATATATAATATATATATATATAGTATATATATATATTGTATATAATATATATTATATATATATATATTATTATAACTATATATGATATATATATATATATATAATATATAATATATAAATATAATCCTATAGGTGGATATTTGGTTTAGAGCGACCCACAACTATCGCATGCGATCCAATATCCTCAAAACTACAATAGTGTACACGGAAAAAGGAATACATTGTTGGAATCTGGCAAAAATTTGATTGCGGAAACTGTAAAAAAAAAAAAAAAAAAAAAATGAAAAAAAAATGAAAAAAAAAATCATATCTAAAAACTACAATAGCTTTTACAGCGAAAAGGAATACATGTTTGGAATCCTTGTAAAATTCTTAGTTAGGGAAAATTTAAAAAATACAATAAATAAATAAATCAATAAATAAAATTGGCTATTTTTTTTTTTTTTAGGAAGCGCAGGGGACATAATATTTAGTATATATTGTTTTGTAAAGGTAATTACAGACGGACAAATGTAGGGGGCTCGAGCCGACGGGAACACAGGGGGGGAACGTTTTCCATACCCCGTAGGGGAGGGCGGAGGAACCCCGGCGACACCCCAAATACAAGAGCGGGGGTTCCGGAGAACCCTCCCCGGAAGGGGGGGGAATTAGTCCTCCCCGTAAGTTCCCCGGAAGGCCGAGAGACCCCGACTCTGCCATGGTGCGGTAATACCCTTTGGGGTTATTCTTTAGTATAAGAAACAAAAAGCAAAATTTAATAGAAAAGTCTTATTTATTTTAACGAATAACCAATAAAAGGTCTCTAGAATAGGCTCTCATATCATATTACTATAATTATTAGCAATAATATTTTTTATTTTTTTATTTTTTACATTTTCCTATCTAAAATTTTACTAGGATTCTAAAATGTATTCATTTTCGCTGTTAGCTATTGTAGTTTTTGAATATATATCATTTTTTTTTTTTTTATTTTTTTTCTTTTTTTTTTTTGCATTTTCGGCCCTAAAATTGGACCAGCTTTCCAGCAATGTATTCCTTTTCCTGTGGGCATTGTAGTTTTTGAGATATGGAATTGATGATAGTCTGTCGCTCTAAACCAATTATCACCATTATTCATATATATAGTATATATTATATATATATATTATTATATATATATATTTTTTAAATTAAATATATATTATATATATAATAGTATATATATATATATATATATATTATTATACTATTAGACTTTATAAAGATGTTGACTCGTTTATACGGGGGAAATTTTCGAAAAGAAAAACAACGAATTTCGGGGCCTTTCCTTTATTGCTGCATATTCTGATTATTTTATTATCGTTATTTGCATTTTTTAATTTTTAAGAAATTAACAAAGATTTTTATTCTTATTAATTGATTATTATTATTATTGTTTAATTATTTTGTAATTATTAATATTTTTTATTATTATTATTATTATTTTATTATTATTATTATTATTATTATTAATAGGAATCTTAATTTTTTTCTAAAAGTTTCTTGTCATTTTTATTATTTTATTTTTGATTTATTAGTGTATCCACCCCTATATATGGGTATCTTTTATTTTAAAAAAACTCCCCCCCGGACCCGCGAGCTTGCGAGCGGGGCCACCCCGCTCTGCGGGGGACGGGGGAGATGATATAAGAGGGGGGGGGCCGAAGGCCCCACCGGATAAAAATAAAATATATAAAAATTATCACAATATCAATTTATTATTGTCCAAGCGTTGTTTCTACAAACTTTACGTATAAATTCATCAAATTTAAACTGAAATAATAGCCTAAGCACAGCCTAAAGCTACTCATGTTTTATAAGACTTTAGTGTGCAGCACAAAAAATATTTATATTCCATTTTTCCTTTTTTAAATTTTGTTAATCATTATCGAGGAAAATTTGAAGGTCTAAAAATGTCAAATTATGGATTAACCTCAAATCATTGAAATTTACGTTAGATCATTTTTATTGATTTCGTTCCTGGAGTCAACATCTTAAAATAGCCTATATATATATATATATATATATATTATTATATATATAAATAATTATTTATATATCTAATATAGGTATATATATATATTATATTATTATATATATATATATATATAATCTTAATATATATATAATGTTTTTGTGGAAATTTGGCCTGCAATAGCTTTTGTCGTTCGAAACCACTTATTCGTACACACAATCGATCTGATTCGCGTATATTTGGTACCCGCTTTAAAACCAAAATATCGACCATATATAATATATATAATATATATATATATATAATATATAATATAATTATATATTATATATATGTATATATTAGTATATATATATATAGTATTATATATATATATATATATATATATATAGTATAATATATATATATATATATTATATATATATATAAGGATTCTTTGCGAATAAATGAATCAACCAATATATTTTTGATGTGGATGTGGGAAACATCGTAATTCTATTTTATATTATAATAATAAAATAACAATAATGAATAATAATAATAATAAAATAATAATAATAATAACTAATAATAATGTAATATAATAATATAATAATAATAATTAAATAATAATCAAATAATAATAATAATAATAATAATAAATAATAATAGATAATAATAATAATAATAAAAATAATAATAATAATAATAATCAAAATAATAATAATAATAATAATAATAATAATAATAATAATAATAATAATAATAATAATAATATAATAATAAAATAATAATAATAATCAAAATAAATAATAACAAAAAAATAATAATCAAAATAATCATAAAATAATCAAAAATAATAATATCAAAATAATCATATATATATATATTCAAAGATAATCAATAATAATAATAACTAATAATAATAACTAAATATAATAATAATAATAATAATAATAATAATAATAATAATAATCGTTCATCGTTAAGCTGATTAAAGCTTAAACCGGACCAAAGTGTCTAATAAATATCACACACACCAACACACACCTTCGCACACACTGTCTCTCCTTTCTCCCCCTCCCCCTCCCCCTCCCCCTCCCACCTCATGCATACACATACACACGCCACACGCACACACACCTACACACACACACACACACACACACACACACACACACTGATGCCATTTAAGGATCTTAATTTTTGGACGAGGTTTTTCACACCATAAATTACAATTTTACTATTTTTATGAATCAGATTTCGGAACCAATTATATTCTATGGAACCTTTTAAGGCTTTGTTAAAAAAAAAAGAAATTGCAAATTAAGAGCGGGGAGAGAGAGAGAGAGAGAGAGAGAGAGAGAGAGAGAGAGAGAGAGAGAGAGAGAGAGAGAGAGAGAGAGAGAGAGAGAATAAGAGGAAAAAATTACATATGTAATGTTACGAAATTAGGATAGATAGATAGATATATAGATAGATGTAGACAAGACACACGAGAGAAAAAGAGAGAACCGAGAAATGAAAACACTTGAAGTTACCCTTGAATGCGTTCGTGAAGCGTCAAATGAAATGATCCTTTATCGTTATTTCGGAGCTCGTTTACTCTGTCCTTGTTTCGTTTCTTCTCCTGCTTCCAGACTCTTCGTAAAATCGCTGCTGTTATTGACCCTCTGAGGAAAAAGAAAGGGAGAAGGAATATCTGCGATAATTGTAGATAAGTACATAATCTGTTAGATAAGCACATTATGGTAGATAAGTACCCATCATGGGGGCGTAATAAGTACACTTATTGTAGATGAGTACACAACGTGGGCGTATAAATATAGGTTGATAT
>JABUQX010088834.1:15000-30000 GCA_015478945.1 Trachelipus rathkii
CATAAGACCTTCAAAACAAACCAATACCAAACAACAAAAACAACCAAAAGTAAGGATCTTGTGCATACTGCACGATGAACGTATATATGCACTTACCTACAATTTAGCCACTCAGATGTACGTAAGTAACGTGCACATGTATAACATAATAAAACGTGTGCGTACTAATCTGTATAAACACCCTATAACTATTTGTGTGTGAGTGGGAAATTGAATAAATAAGTTTTTAATTGGACTTACTACAACGTACCGTTATTAATTTTATCTATCGGTTAATTTATACATAGTTACGATTTATTACAAGCTTCAATGCGACCTACGCATCATCGTACGTTTTTCTTCTAGTTGTAATGTGGAAAAGAGTTAGGCATGCCTTTCACCTATTATGTGTCTCCGGTTCCGAAAGTTTCGTCTCGTTTAAGTCGTGTACCGGAGTGACTTTGAAAAAATTAATATTAAGTAATGAAAAAAAAATCCACTTCAAACTTTGCATAATTGGTATTTTTTTTTTATATATAAAAACCAAGAATAATCATGTAAAAATAATATTTTATATGTGTTCACAATAACTCACACACACCACACCTACACAACACACACACACACAGGTCGCGCATATTATATATATTTATATATATATAATACTATATATATATATTATTATATAATATATATAATATATATTATATGTTAATATATATATATATATATAATTGTAATATACCACTAATGTATTTTCACATGCCTAGGAACGAATCCTGGGACCTAAGCAGATGAGCGGTGCACATCGTAGATTTGACACCACTCCCAAGCTAAAGAGAGACAAAAAGAGAACCGAGAATACTTCTACTGTCCAGAAGGAAGCATTAACTACGGTTCCTCCGCTCGCATACTCCGAACGGTAGGGGTCAAAAGGGTACAGGGCGCATGGTGCAAGTAATAATACCATAAACCGGGGGTTAATTAATGTATAATGAAGAATGCAATAATTTCTAACCTTGCACATCAATTTGGTAATTGTAAATACCTAAGCCTACTGTATTTTCTCACCATGCTAGGATACAGAATCCTGGGCCCTAGCAGATGAAGCGTGCATCGTGTTTGACCACTACGCAACGACGAGACAAAAGAGAAACCGAAAAAATTCTTCTACTGTCCAAGAAGAGCAATTACTACGTTTCCTCCGCTCCCGCACTCGAACGTCAGGGTCAAACAGGGTACCTGCTCATAGGTGAATAGATAATACATAAACCGGGGGTTAGTTATGTATAATGAATATGTCATAAATTTTAACGCTGGCCAAATGCAATTTGTAATTTAAACTACCCCTAAGGTATTTTCACCATGCTAAGGATGACGAATCCCTGGACCGCTAGCAGAATGAGCGTGCCATTGGTGTTGACCACATACGCTACGACGAGACAAACAGAGGAAAACCGAGAAATACTTCTACTGTTCAACGAAGACATTTACTACGGTTCCTCCGCTTGCTCGCACTCGAACGTAGGGTCAAACAGGGTACCGTTAAAATTATTGCATTTCATTATACATAATAAACCCCGGTTTATGGTATTATTATTCACCATGCCGGTACCGTCTGTTTTTTGACCCTAAAAGAATAGAGTGCGAGCGGGAGGAACCGTAGTAATGGTCTTCTTGGACAGTAGAAGTATTCTCAGGTTTCTCTTTTGTCTCGTCGTAAGCATGTAGTCCGTCAAAAATCACCATGCACGCTCATCTGATAATAGATATATAACTCCTATGCATGTGTGAAAATACATTAGGCGTATTTACACATTACAAATTTGTTTGCAAGGTTAAAATTATTGATTGTCACTTTTCATTATACATAATAACCCCCCCCGGTCTCTCAATGGTATTATTATTCACCACTGAGCGGTACTGTGACCTACGTTCGGAGTGCGAGCGGGAGAACCGTAGTAATGCTCTTCTTGGACCGACTAGAAGTATTCTCGGTTTCTCTTTTGTCTCGCTCGTCAGCGTGTTGGGTGCAAACACGATGCACGCTCATCTGCTTAGGGTCCAGGATTCGGTAATCCTAGCATGGTGGAAAATCCATTAGGGGTATTTACAATTACAAATTTGTTTGCAGGTTAAAGATTCTTGGCATTTCATTATACATAATAACCCCGGTTTATGGTATGTATATTCAACATGAACGGTACCCCTGCTTTGACGCCTACCGGTTCGAGTGCGAGCGGAGGAACCGTAGTAATGTGCTTCTTGACAGTAGAAGTATTCTCGGTTTCTCTTTTGTCTCGTCGTAGCGTAGTGTCAAAACACATGCAACGCTCATCTGCTAGGAGGTCCCAGGATTCGTATCCTACGCATGGGAAAATATCACTTAGGGGTATTTACGAATTACCAATTTGATTGCAGGTGTAAATTATTAGCATTTCATTTATACATAATCACCCCGGTTTTGGTATTATTATTCACATGCGCGGGTCCCTGTTTGATCCATCGTTCGACGATGCGAGCGGAAGGACCGTAGTGAATGCTCTTCTTGGACAGTAGAAGTATTTCTCGGTTTCTCTTTTGTCGCGTCGTAGCGTAGTGGTCAAACACACATGCACGCTCATCTGCTAGGTTCCAGGATTCGTATCCTAGCATGGTGAAATACATTAGGGGGTTTTTACAATTACAAATTTGATTGCAAAGTTAAAATTATTGCATTTCATTATATAGGATATATATATAGTAATTCATATTATATATAGTATATATAATATATTATATATATATATACTATCTATAATATATAATATATATATAATATATATATTATATATATAGTGGCGTATCCAGAATATTTTTTACGGCGGGGGCCAGACACAAATCCTTCTCACTATATATATATTATATATATATATATATATAATATATATATATTATATATATAATATATAAATATATTATATATAATATATATATATATATAAGTATATATTATATAATAATATATATATATTATATAAATACTATATAATATATATATATATCTATTATATAATATATATATATATAGTATATATTATATATAAGTAGTATATATAATTATATATTGCATTATATATATATATATATATATAATATATATTATAATATATAATATATATATATATATATATATAATATATATATATATCTTATTATATATTATATATATATATATATATAATTATATATATATTATCACTATATATATATATAGATATATATATCATATATTAAGTGGAAGGACCAAATATAAATTTCTAAGAAAATAATGAATAATTTGTATAGAAATTTCTAAAATTATCATTACCTTAAAACTTGTTAAAATTTAATCGCCTGACATGAGAGTGAGCAAAATCCAAGATAAGTTTTTATGTCAATATTTCCATGCTATGTAAGGAAGGTGCAAGTTTAGTAAGTCTTTTATCTCCAATAAAATTTCTCAAGTAGGTTTTCAGAAGTCTTTATGTTGAAAAGCTTCTTTCCTACTGAAACAGTAGACATAGGTAAAATTGCCGAGTTATTTTGCATAAAGATGTAAATATTTGGGAAATTGGTGACTGCGAACCAAGAAACTAGCTCCGTTATTGCCAGTTTTTGGACGATCTTGGCTGTGATGCCCGGTTTTCACTTCCATAATATTCCATTCTGTTTTTTAACTAAAATCTTTATTGGGCTTTCCGAGATCTTCCTCGTAAAACGTTATCAACAATCTTTTCTTCTCATAAAGGCAAATTGTCTATTTCTGTATCACAAATTGCAAGGAAGATATAATTTCTTTAATGATTTAAAAAACCCTATCCTAAATGCTGAATTAACATCATCAAAAATAGTATACAATGGATGTGCGATAAGTCTGTGGGTCGGAAGTAGGAAGTTTGGGTTCGGTATTTTTGTAATTTGTTAATTCTTGGTACAGCAATTTCAACACCCTGCTCAGATTCAGATGCGCTTATTTACACCGTTTCTTTCAACAAAATCTATTCTATGTTGCATTTCTTGCATAGCTTTCAATTTAGTTTAACTAAGGAAGCTTACGAGATTTGTTCTAGAAGCGACGAAATTAATTAAATTAAATTTAAACCCACTGAACTTTATACTATTCGAGATATGATAGTGTAAAAAATTTTAGTCTAAAAGAATTTTCTGGGGGGACCTGCCCCCCCCCCTGGAATACGAAACTGTTATCATATATAATTATATATATTATATATATATATATATAATATATATATATATATATTAATATATATATATATATTATATATATATAATTAGTATATATTATATATATATATAATATATATTATACAGTAATTGTCACTGCTATTAATTGCTTTATCCGTTAGTGGTGCAAGGATTAGGAAAACAGTTGTGAATTGGAGAGAGTATTAACATTGAACTTATTTTAATTAAGTTTAAATGGTTAATTGATAAATCTTCATACAACACATCAGAGAAATTCAAAAATTTCGACCTTATAGATTAGGTACTATAAAGCAGGGGCCTGCGGGAGTCGTAAAATAAATTTTTTTCGACTCCGACTCCGACTCCGACTCGACTCCTTAAATTCAAATTTTGAAATTTTCGACTCCGACTCGACTCCCATTTAAACAAAAAATTTCGACTCCGACTCCGGACTCCAGCAGTCAAATTTCAAGAATTTCGACTCTGGACTTAGCTTAATGCTTAAGAGTTAGATAAAACATTTTTTTTTGGCTTTTCAAACTATTTTTTTCTTCGTTTGCTTTTGAGAATCAAAAAAAATTTACCATCTTCAATGAATCTATCTTCAAGGCTATACCGGTAAGTAACCGCAAAAGAACATCAAAGATGCAGGCGCAACAAATGACAAACAAATATATTTTAGTTTCGGAAACATAATTATAACGGTAATTATAATAATGCAAAATAATTTTTATTTTATTATAAAACAGCCATTAAAAAATTAACAGTTTCTAATACTTCAGTCTCAAGTGTACTTAAAAGGTTAAAATCATATACTTACACTATTTACTTTGTCGATATATATATATTAATAATATATATATATATATAATTATATATATATATATATATAATATATATATATATATATATATATAATATTATATACTTAAATATATAATATATTATATATTTGTTTAATATTAAAGCGGAGTGAGGCAAGGACTATGCTTATGTCTCTTGGTCTATTCATTGGATAGTGGATGGGGTTTATGACAAGATTAGAGATGGGTGGGCAGGAAAATGGGGTTGGAATGATGGAGAAATGGAAGAGAGTGGAGGGGTTCCCTACCTATTATACGTGCGGAAGATTTGGTTTTGTGTGGTGAATCTGAAGAGAGTTTGAGAGATTGGTAGAGAGATTTGGCAGTGGTTGTGTAAAAGGGGGGGTTGAAGTAAACATAGATAAGAGTAAGGTTATGGTTGTGAGTGAGGACGTGCTCGGTGTGAAGTTATGCTTAAGATGGTGAATCAGCTGGAACAAGTGTCCTGAGTTTAAATATTTAGGATATATGTTGAAAAGGGAACGGATGATGAAGAGTGTAGTTAGGAAAGTTGGTGAATGGCAAAGAAGGTGGCAGGTGCAATTAAATCGTTTGTGGATGTGAAAGGACGAGGTCTTGAGTGCGCTAGGGTCTTACCATGAGGGTATGTTGTTACTTGGTGTTAATATATAGTACGTGAGCACTATGGTCTGGATAAGAGTATGATCTAAAATTCATTGTGTTCAGATGGACATCTTTAGGGGCGTGCTAGGTTTGTGAGAAGAATTGATAAAATGAGGAAGTGAACGTTTAGATGAGTTGTGTGGTGTGACAGAACAGGGATTATGAGAGAATAAATGAAAGTAAGTTGAGATGTTTGGGTCATTGGAAAGGATAATGATAATCGCTTGTTAGTGGATGTATAACGGTGAGTCGTGTTGGGAATCGACCGACTGGGAGACCGGAGGAAAAGTAGATTGAGTCAGTAAGGAAATGTCTGAGAGAGAGAAATGTGAGTTTTGGGCAAGGCGAGGAGCAAGGTGCAATGATAGAAAGAGAATGCGCGGGTTTTGTGAAGGTGGGGTATGGTTGTGGCCCGCCTGGGGCCAAGGGATGAACCCTACACTGATGATATGCCATAGTGAGGTCCCGTCGCGGTCCCATGAAGCTTCAGGGTGGACTTTTCTGATTGCGACGAGTTCTCACTAAATAGTGAATAGAGAGGGCGGTAAGGCTGGACTTTCTTTTCGACTTGTTCATATTCTTCTACTACTTTTTCTTTTCCGATACAATGTCCGCACCCCCAGTTTTGGGGAAAAAAAGGAAGATTTATATATATATATATATATATATATATATATATATATATATATTATATATATATATTATAGTTGTTTATATATGATATATATATATATTATAAATATCATTATATATATATATATATATATATATAGTATATATATATATATATATATATAATATAATATAATATTATTTATATATATATATTATACTATATATATTATATATATTATATATAGTTATTATATATATATATATATATATATATATATAGTATATATTTATATATATATATATATATTATAGATATACTATAATATAATATATATATATATATATATATATTACAAATCTTTGATGGCGATTGATGGTTCTTTCGTAAAATTATAATGACATTTTAATTATAATAATAATAATAATAATAATAATAATAATAATAATAATAATAATAATAATAATAATAATAATAATACTACTAATAATAATATAATAATAATAATATAATAATAAATAATGTATCATAGAATTTTCGACTCCGACTCCGACTCCGACTCCGACTCCGACTCTGACTCCGACTCCACTTGCATAGGAATTTTCGACTCCGACTCCATTTGCACAGGAATTTTCGACTCCGACTCCACTTGCACAGAATTTGACTCCGACTTCGACTCCTGGAAAATTGCACGACTCCGACTCCGACTCCGACTCCGCAGCCCTGCTATAAAGCACTTATTTGAATGTTCCGAATATAAATGAAACTCCTGATAATATAAATCAGTAACGCGTGGATAGGGCATGCAAGTTATCCATTGAATGCCAAAATATGAAATGAAAATTGGGCTCAATTCTTTCGGTAGTTAATAAATAGATTTTAAAAAGTTGTGAGACAGAAGTGTTTAAAGTAGCTGAAGAAGATTGAACAGGAAATAGAAGGGGGAATATTTCATAGGACGTCGGAAGGCAGCTAAGTTTTCTTTTAAATTGCAGTGGAAATCTTCATAGGTGGAAGGAATGATGACGACAAATGGATTTGTGTGAGTCTACAGTCCCCTTCGGCCTGGTCTTTCAAGAATATCTTTTAAATGTTCCCTGTTCAGAACATTTAGAAAATGAGCTTGAAAGACTGTGGGACGAAGGTAAGGTATAGTCTTGTAGAGGAAGATGAAAATTGTAATAAGAAAATTGATTTTGATGAACGAAACTTAGATATCTTATTCCAAATATTTCAGAGACGAATTTTCTTGGAATAAAGTTGAATCAGCAAATATTCTATGTATAATATATATATCGAGTATGCGTACATACACATTTATTCAGTTTAGAAGTATGAAATGATAAGATAGTAAAATAGGGTAAGATATCATTGATTCAGAGAGATCAATATTATCACTTAAAAAGGAGGTATATATAGTCCTTTACTAAATAAATACGAAAACGATAGTTTATAATGAAGAAATAAATATATAATAAATATCTTCTTTATTTCTATTAATAAATAAATAAATAAAAATAATAACAATAAGATATTATTGGTATAATGATGATATTCTCTTATGACCGTCATTCCCATAAATGGTCAGTGACCGAAAATTCGGCTGTAGCACGAGCGAGCACACTTACCAGAACTACATGATACAAGAGCAATATGAACATTCAGGCCGCAAGTTAGTTGGCAAAAAAGTTAGCGCTTTTCGGAGAAGATTGAGTAGAATAATCGGATGCACACTGCTTCTGTTTGAGATATATATACAGTCATTCGTAATGAAATGTTAATGAGGCGTCACGCTGGTGAAAATGTTATAAAATATTCAGAATAATATTATATGACGTACAGACCGAGTGTGGTGTGTGAAGAGAGAGAGAGAGAGCATTATGCAAGAGTCTGGGCCTTTGCTTTAAGGCAATTCTCTGCTAATGGTCTAAAGAATGATAACCTATCAATCTACATAAATGTTACCGAATATAAATATACTAATATGCACAAGCTGCAATATACCCAACGGTGAATAAATCCGTCAAATAGATGGCAGGATCGGGGTCTCTCGCCTTCCGGGGAACGACAGGTTAGGACTACTAATTCCCCCCCTCCGAGGGAGGGTCTCCCGGAACCCACCCGCTCTTATGGTAATTTATTATGGATGTCGCTGAGGAGGAAGTTCCTTACCGAGTCCACTCACCTACGGGTATTTAATTTAGGAAATACGTTATCCCCCAGTCGTAGCTTCGAGAAGCATACCCCAATTATTTTTATTATATGTATATTAATTGTTTAATTAAAGCTTTCTTAGATTAAATATATTTTTTTACGTAAAAAGTAGTAAATTGTACTTCGATTCCAAATATGTAATGGTTTTTTTTTGTGGGGGGTTTTTATTATATTTTATGTAATAGTTTAATATTATATGAAAAAAAATGTTTTTATTTTGAGTTTATTTTGTGTTTTTATTTACATTTTTGTATTAAGCTTTATACACGCTGATTATAATCCAAATATTATATATTAATATATGGATTTTTTCTTGATTAATTTATTTTATCGTAGATATTATTTATCATTAGTATTTAAAAGAAATATTATTGCAATAATTGTGTAATTTTTTTAAGGGGTTGAAGGGCGTTTTTAGTAAATATTTTTTAGAGGCCCGTCTCGTTAAGTACCAATACTGTAAAATTACAAATATTATATATTTTATTTATATCTATATTTATTAACAATAATTAAATAAAAAACAAAAAAAAATTTTCACATATATACTATAGACACAAATTAGATGTGTATAAACAGAAACTATCGCGATCCCCTTACTCATGGTTATTATTACTTACTCATAAACATTTATAAATCATCTACACTTAACTTTTTATAACCCACGTGACGTCTATTGATGCTCATCTTAGGTTAAGTTTATTGTGAGTTATGATTTGAAATATTTTGTATTGAGTTTTTTAACTAACCTACCCTCCTTGATATATATAAAATAAGTGAGCATTTAGCCCGTCGAGCGAGTGGTTAGATATAAACTCAGATAAAAGAAAATAAAAAAAAAAAAAAAAAAAAGATAATATATAATATATATGATAATAAGATGTGTATGATAATATATATATATTAATTATATATATAATATTAATATTAATATATTAGGTATTAATTTATACCTATAGTAACCTATTACTAAAATAATATATAACTTAAAAATAGGCTAATGGTTGATCGAGAAGAAGAGTTTATAATTTATTATTTTTGACATTTATATAATACTGAGCCCCTTTACTGATATACTTATTCACGTTCAATTATAATAAATTACATATGAAGGGTTACCAATTTTATATGATCTTATAAACATTACGCGGACGCACATCACTCGACGCATGATTATTATGTATATTACTAGTATATACAGATACTTATACTTATATACTATTACAATAGTATATTATATTTCATACTATGCTACTATTATATATTAATATATAATATAAGTATAATAAGCTAGTAAATTTAACATATAGTACCTATGACACTATATATTATGCTATCTATATATATATATATAATATATATAGTATCATATGCATATAGTACTCTACCGCTTATTAAGGGCAATGGAAGTATCACAAATATTTTTCAGATGAATGTATTTATTTTAGAGAATATCAAATTCACCAACAACATTCTGTATATTATTTCGGCAACAGCTATAAAGTCTAAATGTAAAAATATTAGCTGATTTATTAACGAAACTTTGGCGATCAAATTGTTTTCACATGTATCACATTTCTGTATGGTTTTTTTTCAACTTGTCACAAATTAAGATTCATAGGGCAGAAAATGACACTCTATTCTGTTGGAAGTGCATTAGTTCGCGATGGTAAAATCAAATGAAGAAATCAACCATTAAAATACGAGGAAATCAGAAATATGGCACATTTTATTAGGACACAATATATAAGGCAGCGACCGATGAGGTTCGACGGACACCAACAATCAAGGCGAGGAGACGGTCCTTTCTTTGAATTCGCAAAATTATCCGGGAACATTCAGCTACTGGGGGTCACATACTGTGTTAACAAACACTATATATTCGATCATAGACAGTGCAGTCTCGTCTATTGTAAAGGTAGGAATGAGTTCGAGAATAAACTTAAGAGTTTCTGCTACTTCCTCCCAGCACGTATTCTCTTTTATGTTACCGCAAGTAAATTGTTTTAAAAGTTTTAATGGATTGATCCATTTAGATAAATAATCAAAGGCAGTTTGTAGAGTAATTGAATCATGACTGGTCAGTTAAATCCTTTGCACTCCGAACTTACTGACTTCCCAGTGCCATAATCTTCTTACCATAGTGAAAGCATATCTGAATTGTTACAAGAGGGACATATAGCGATATAATATGCAAGTCTTCGCTAACTTTTGTGCGAACACATTGGTTTTGTAATCCTTTACAAGCAAAATTGTAATTCGAAAACTTGTAATTGTATCCCTTTCAATCTTTTCAATAGTCATGTGAAAAGTGGACGCTTGACTGTGGAAAAAAAAAACACATGCTTCGATATAATAAAAACATTTTTTGCAGAAAAGGTTTGTACATAATTCTTGTGCTGACAGATACAAATCAATCAAATAAAATGGCAAAACATTGTTAGAAAACCTTGATGACTCGCAGCAAGTAATTATTGCTTTGAAACAATGTTTGAGAACAAGAGAAATTTTTCTTCAATTTTTTTTTTAAAAGTATTTGGAAGAAATATAAATCAACATAAATCAAAAATTATATTAAATATCAGGAGTTACAGTTATAGTGTGGTCAATGTCATTCAACAATTCATTTGAGGAATACATGGAATCAATTTTACCTATAATGAGTATTTGTTTGAAACATTCCCTCTGGCTTACAAAATCAATATTGGAAGCCGCATCTAGCAAGCTAGTCATGAATTGAGTGTTGATGATATGATATATAAGCAATAAAAACATCTATTACCAACTAACCATGTCACCAATACCTAAACCTTGAGTTTTGATAATATGTTAATAAATATAAACATTGTTATAACGACCTTATTGCCATATAGATAAAATACGCCCCCAATTTGTGCTAATGTAGACATTATCTGCGCAGAGAGCGTAGTTGTGTGGAAATCTACAAAAATTCATAAACTATTACATGATTTTTCTAGCTCAAAACATCTTGGTCAGGATTTCTCTGTCGCGTTGGAAACCTTGCATGCCGTTGATGTTAGGATGTTTCCGAAGGGCAATCAGATTGATGATCTATCTAAAAGCCGCTATCCGAGATTGCATGGAGTACGGGCTCTCTTCGGACTATACCAAGGTTGGCACGAAGGAACATCGATCTGAGGAGTACAGGAGGACTACTGGAATTCATCCAAATCTTTATGCCCTCCAGTCTCGTGAATTTGATAGCGGTCCGTCATAATCGAAATAAATTGCTTCTCGAATATCAGTCTGCAGTTCCGATATAGCTATGGAGTAAAGACATTTAATACAATTGCCTCCGCTTTTGTACGGGCACAATGTAAACTTAGGATCAAAGACGATTGGGTTGCCCTCGCGGAACCACCACGGAGTCTTGATTATTTTGCAAGAGCAAATCCTCATACAGATTTGTAAAGATTGTTATGTTGCACTCAAGTGATAGGCAATATGCGTCCTTCAGCCGCGCATTTAAGTTCTTTGTCACCAAACAATGTCAATTTCTCTTGAAAAACAGTTGGGTTGATGTGTTGGAGTACTTGATTGGCACTGGCACGCAAGCAGTTTTATGTTTGTTGTTCAGTAATTGAAATGTTGTGTATATCTGTTCTTCCTCCATGACTGATATTAAACTGTTGGAAGAACATATGATTGCAACGAAACACATGATTCGCGTAAATGTCCCTTTTTCATTATGATGGTAATTCTTTCTTCAGGTCCTTATTGAGAAACACATGTTCCCTTGCTTTGGGGCCATTATTTCAAATTAGATATTGTTTAATGAGTTTTGTTCCAACACGGGCGCGTGCTTAAAAGATTTTAAAATAAAAAATTTAGCTTTGAATATATATAGTATATATATATATATATAGTATGATATGTTATTATATATTATGGTGGTATATATTATAGTTATAATAATGTAGTAGTATATATTTATCTGATTATATAACGAGTACCAGTAGGTGGTAGTATAGTAGGGGTACTAGTTTCCCATCCGCTCCACTCCCCTATACGGGAGTTAGGATAATACGTCCACCTCACCTCATGTAGTTCAGCCCGTACGCCGACCCCTCTAGTGATGTATCAGTATATATATAATGACATAAATTTAATAGAAAGTCTGGTATAAATTGTAGATAATTAAGATCGAAAGCAAAATCCAATTCGACCCTGTAGGTCTCATAGAAATAGCTGAAGACGACAATCTAAATCATTAGTTACTATATTTAGGTATATAACAAATTAATTATTGGTTAGATAAAGTTAAAGTTAAATTAATATTTAAATATCATGCATTTCAATTAATGCGAAATCTTTACCAGGAATAACAATATAATTAAGAGATATTCTCTTCTATCTCCATGCTAAGTTCATATTGGTAGGTATTATTGTGAGAGTATAGATAGTATGGGGTATACGGGTGTAGTAGCGAATCCTCATAGAAATACTCTCATTTTTCTGTCTTATTCTATATGCATTTTTATATATATTTTATAATTACTTACTATTCCAGTACCTAGCAATTCGTGACGCCTGCAATCATCCAGCTATAGTATTCCTACGTTTATAACGTATGCATAATAATTAGTTATTTAAGATACTAGTATGAAGATTATATCTAGGATAGCTGGTCACTAATATATACTATATATATTATATATATATAATATATATAGTATCATATATATATATATATATATATATTAATATAATATATATATATATATATATTAATATATATATATATATATATATATATAATATATATATCATATATATATATATATATATATATATATAGGCTATAGATTATGGAGATTATTATACTATACCGATTATAGAGTACTACATAATAATATATATATTTTATAAGTTATAGTAAAATAATATTTAACTATTGAGTAAGAATATAGTAAAATTATTATATATAAATGCATTACTCAAGATATATATATTGTTATAATATTATCATACAGTAACTCTACTACGTAGTCAGGTAGTGTAAATATTTACTATTAATAATATGACTAACCTAATTAAATAAGATACTTAAAATATATTGTGCAATAACTGTTACCTTATACAATATAACGTTACCCATCATCAGCACTATAAAATATAAAAATATTGAATAAATGAGGTGCTTATTGTATATACATATTCATGATAGCGATATATTATTATATTGTATACGTATACTTTAAATTATAATCCCTATTTCATGATTATTATGACCTATAATGATATAATCTATAAGCCAGCAATGATATCAGTAATAATGCCTATAAGTAGGTTATTGATACGAATTATATTATTAATCGGAATAATTATAATAATATTTAACTTTGAATAGTAATAATTAATAATATTACATTAGCCTGATATATTATAGATTTTACGAATCCTACAAGAAAAATCAATATATTTAATAATATTATTGGAGTTATATAACTAAATAAGTCCACCAGAGTCCTGACATAGACTAATTTAGTCTATTGCTACTATATATTCAATATATATATATATATTAATATATATATCATATATAGTATATATATATGATATAATTATATTAATATATATAATATATTAATATATTATATATATAATATAATTATAATATATATTAATAATAATATATATATAAAATATATATATATATATATATATAATATATATATGAATATTATATATACTATATATATATATATATATAATATAATATATTATTATATATTATATATATATTCATTATATATTATATAAGTATACTTTTCGTATTATTACACAATTGGTACATAATTTGTATTCGTTATTTTTTGTTATTATATAGATTATATTATGACTTAAGTCTATTTAATAAGGTATAGATACGCTCAACAATCGTATATTTACGTTAGAATATGTTACACGATCATGATTAAATAATGATTTAAATGTATAATACCCGACGTCTGGGTATACGTTATTTAAGGTAGGACGTGCTTCTCGAATCCCGCATCAACTGCATACGTTATTAGCTGTACTGGTATTTTTTGGAGTAAGCTTTGTATCATCATGATCCAGATCTAATATATGTCATTAGTAGGGACATACATCATGACTTTAAGGGTAAAAAATCAGCGCATAGAGATTAGCATATGGAAGCTAATATAATGTGAACTTTACCATTATAGACTCCGGTGTCGCACAGTAGAACCTTACAGGTGGAGAATACGACTAGTTCTACTAGGTTCTATAGTACTAATTTCGCGATCACTCACCCTATCTATACTATATAGTATATAGGAATAGCGGTTATATCTCTACGATATACTATGAAAATATTAATACCACTTTCTACTTATATATAGCTCTTTATTGGTTATAATATATTTATAATATGGGTGTCGCGGGGTTCTCCGCCCCTCCCTACGGGGTATGGAAAACGTCCCCCCGTGTCTCGAGCCCCCAAATTTTTTT
>JABUQX010088835.1:5000-10000 GCA_015478945.1 Trachelipus rathkii
TAATTAAAATAATTATTTGTAGGAATAGTCAATTCTCTAGAAATGCAGAAGGCATTCTAAGAGAAAGACAATTTCCACTGTAATAACTTTTACTTTGGTTCCTATGTTTTCGTTTCTGTTCAGTAAAACAAAGGAATACAGAGAAGAACTAATAAGCAATGTCTACTTCTTGGATAACAAATTATTACTTACAAGAGCAGGGGTGAAGCCTCTGTCTGGGGATTTCTAATATTTGCTCACCACCAATCGGGAAACTAAAATTACCAAAACCACTAGTTACAATTTATCATGCACGGATTTGATGATAATTGACATCAAATGTTACACAAATTCGGAAAACTCGCTGAACTTTGGTCAATTAATTTTATTATTTTACGACAAAAATCTATGGATGTATATATATATATATATAGTCTTATAATACTATTATATAATATAGTATATATATTATTATATATAATAATATATATATATATATATATATATATAGTATATTATATATACTATATATATATAATATATATATATAATATAGTATATTATATTATATATATATATGATAATACTATCCGTATCAATTGAAATTATATGTCCGCTTTTGAATATTCTAAAATTATAATTTACGGTGTATAGATATTTAATTAATATTTGAAATGAATACAATCGGAAAATTGCATCTCGATTTTGTCTTCATTTATGGGCAAATTCTGTGATCACGTGACCAACTATTAAGGCGACTTTTTATTATTTCTAAATAAATATTTATAATTTTATTATATATATTTTAATAAATATATATATAGGAGTAATTTTCAGTTATAATATTTACGGGAGGAATGTTGCAATAATATTTTTATCACAAGAATCACTTCTAAGGCGAATCTTGAAAATGCAAATTTTCACCGTTCTGACATTACCGAGTCAGTTTCTTTTGAGTTCTATTTAATATTTTTTAATCTTTTTATCCACTACGTTCTCTGGAATTTAAATCCAAGTTTTAACATTAATAAAAGATGATTCTTATTTTTTAGCGACGAGGCAATAATTTATGACCTACTTTATTTGATTGAAATTTCTAATTTCAACCATGACGAGAATTTTTCTCTATAAGACATTTATCATAATGAATTTTACTTTTTTGATTTCTGCGTTTTTACTTACTTTTCTTTAACTTTTTATTTTTATTATTGTTAATTTTTAATCAAATCTTTGAGTTTGAAATTTTCTAAGTATTCCCCTTATATTAAAATTTCCCAAAATCTTTTATTTTCCCAATTTTCCCCTTTGGCGTTTTTACTTACTTTTTGAGTGTGATTTTAAAAATTTGTATGTTTAAAAAAATAAACAAAAATTCAGTGTACATCACGTTGGGTAAAAAAATGTGTGTGGAAATATTATACTTTTTAGCTTTCACCGAAGAGAGAGAGAGAATAAAAGATAGACAAAAACCTCGAAGAAGTCTCCATCCTAAAAATAAAACTGGACCCTAAATTTAGACGAAGTAAAAGAGCGTTTTGAAAGGTGATTTGCACAGATATTTGGTCTGGTGATAAAAACCAGTTACCAAATAACCGTAGGCGAATCAGATCAATTCAAAACTTTGCGGACTATTCTATAAGAAACGCCACAATATTATATAGTACCTCGTGGGCCCACGATCAATTTGAAATTGTCCTTTACAGAACAACACAAAAGGAAGAGGCTGAGTTAATACATAAAATTATGGCATTTATCAAAAAATGACATGAAACGAATCAAAAAACTATTGCCTTTTTTGCTAACACCTGCAAGGAGAGAAGGGTTGGTCAGATGACCGTTAGTGGGAATCCCTAAGTTGTCCAGAAAGGCGTAATGAATGACATACCTATACAAATTTCCTAAGATCAACATTTTAACGGAAGGAATTTTCAATAGTTTCTGCCCTGGAATTATAAAAAAAAAGATCCAAAGGGCCCTAAAATTAAACGTCGACATGTCACGTCCAAAAAAGGTGATGATGTCTCTAAAAGAAAAGGAAAGGCTCGTTTGAAGAATAAGCCTCGTCAAAAAATATTACTACTTTAACTGCATTGATAAATGAATCTTGTAGAATCTCTTTCGACTCGGAATGCAAATTAAGAGGACAGAGTCTACTGATGATAAGAGCAGTAAATAAGAATGAGTCCTCACTCGGTCGCTCTCGTCACTTTTATAGTCCACGGAGAAAGACGCCGATGGGTTGACGGTAAGTGATTAATCCAATAAACATCACTTTGAATTAATGATGTTACAATTACGAATTTGATATCAAAAGATAGCAAATTTCAAACTATATACTAAATAAATAAATTTATTGAATAAATTGATGTGAATTTGTTACAAAAAGTATCGAAAGTTTATGATGGCGGTCTTTGGCAACTCTATCACGCGTTGTCAACTGGATATTTTCAATCCCATAGAAATTATAATATAATTGGAATTTTTCAATAAAGATAATTATTCAATTTTGACAACAATTAAAGGACAGCATCTCGCACTGACTCAGTTTTGATAGCAAAGAATCGACAAGTCTCTAACACAATTATGAGGCAAGATATGTTAATACTTCGATATAGAAAAAATGCAAGGTCAGTTGGGGTCAAAACTTGACCTTTCGATTGAAGGAGGTCAATGACACTTATGTAAATGAAAGATTAGAGTGTTAAGACCAACTTGAAATACTAACCAAGTCTGACACTTATGGAGCACCTGGTAATTTCGAAGAGGGGGAAGGAAACTTTCAATGTGAATTTTTCAATATTTTGAGAAGCCTATTTGGCAAGTGGTTCAAATATGTCTATAATTACTTAATACAACTTTTGATCATAATAAAATGCTATCAAAAATGTAGTTTCTAATATCTTTAGTATACTTTGAGGAAGATTAAAACTTCCAAAACCGTTTATCAAAGAAAGTTAGATGCAAACGGTTTTTTGTAATCAGTATTCATTTTTCTCATTTTTTGAAGGAGGAGGTTATTTTTTATATATATATATATAGATATATTATATATATATATATATATATATATTATATATATATATAATATATATATATATAATATATATATATATATATATATAGATATATATATAGATATAAGTATAATTTTCTACTAAGACAGGCGTGAGGGCTACCCATTTTGGTCGACTATACCTAATATATATTAACTATATTATATATATATATATAATATATATATATATACATATAGTATATAGTATATATATATATATATAGTAATAATATTAATATATATAATTATAATATATAATATATAATATATTAATATACCAGTATAATTAATATATATATATAT
This sequence comes from Trachelipus rathkii, assembly GCA_015478945.1. Taxonomy (NCBI): domain Eukaryota; kingdom Metazoa; phylum Arthropoda; class Malacostraca; order Isopoda; family Trachelipodidae; genus Trachelipus; species Trachelipus rathkii. Next base: position 8,338 of record JABUQX010088835.1, read on the forward strand.
ATATAATATAATATAATGTATTGATTAATATATATATAAATAAGTACTAGTATATATATTAAAACTATAGGGGATACCTATATATGATAATAACGTATATATAATATAGTACTGGAGTTAAAGGATCATACATAATAAAATACTAGAATGTATATATTTATATAGCTACTCTTTAAGTACTATATTAAATGTATATAGTAGTATTGTATAATAAGATAAATTATATAATATATATATATATATATATTGATATATTTACATTATATATATATATATATAATATAATAATATATATTATATATAATATTAATACGGTGATAATTGTTAAAACCACAACTATTTCAATCCATATCTCAAAAACTACAATAGCCACAAGGAAAAGGAATACATTGCTGGAATCTTGGCAAAATTGAGAAAAAGAAATGTTAAAAAAAAAAAAAAAAATATATATATATATACCTATAATTATATATAATATTTAGTATATATATATATAGTAAGTTATATATATATATATAATTATATATACTATATATATATATATGTATATATATCTATATATATATATATATATATATATATATATATCTCAAAAACTAAATAGCTACAGCGAAAAATGATGACATTTTTGATCACTGGTAAAATTTAGATAGGAGATGTAAAAAAATAAAAAAATAAAAAATAATTACTTGCTAATAATTATAGTAATATGATTAGAGAACCCCTATTTTAGAGACCTTTTATTGGTTACTCGTTAAAAATAAATAGACTTTTTAAATTTTGCTTTTTTTTTCTTTTACTAAAGAATACCCCAAGGGTATAACGCCCGATGGCAGAGTCGGGTTCTCTCGCTTCCGGGGAACTACGGTAGGACTATTCCCCACCTCCGGGAGGGTCCTCCGGACCCGTCTCTGTTGGTATTTGGGTGTCGCGGGGTCCTCCACCCTCACCTACGGGGTATGGAAAACGGTCTCCCCCTGTGTTCCCGTCGCTCGGAGCCGCCCTATCATGCGATGTAATACTTTACAAATAATATATAATACTATATATATATATTAATATATAGTATTAATTATATATATATAGTAGATATATATATTTTATATACTATATATATATATTATATATATGTTATATATATGTCTAAAAAAAAAAATATGCCAATATTTTTATTTATTATATTTATTTATTGTATTTAATTTTTATGGTCCTAACTAAATTTTACAAGGATTCCAAAAATGTATTCTTTTCGTGTAGCTATTGTAGTTTTGAGATATATGATTTTTTTGTTGCATTTTTTTTTTTCAATTTTTTTTTTTTTCTTCAGTTTTCCGCAATAAATTTTGCAGGATTCGCAACAATGTATTCCTTTTTCCTGTAAGCTATTGTAGTTTTTGAGATAGATCGATGATAGTTTTCGCTCTAAACCAAATTATCACCATTATATATATATATATAATATATATATAATAATAAATATATATGTATATATAATATATAACATATATATAATATATATATAATATATAATATTATACTGAATTGTATACTTAGTACATTAGCTATAGGTAGGGTATTATAGAGTAATGAGGTATTTGATCTGTTAGGTTAGAGTATATTATATATATATAATATATAATATATATTATATTAATTATAGTAT
>JABUQX010088835.1:15000-17500 GCA_015478945.1 Trachelipus rathkii
TATTATTATTATTATTATTATTATTATTATTATTATTATTATTATATTTTTATTATTATTTTTAATTATTTTTATTTATTATTATTATATTTCTATTATATTATTAATTTTATATGTATTATTATTATTTTTATTATTATTATTATTATTATATGAGAAATTATGATTATAATAATATGAATAATTTTTTTAGAACTGATATACTTTTTTTCTATTATTAATTTAAGATTATGCTTAAAGGCGAGAGCGTTATAATAATATTGCATTCTTATTATTATTATTGTCATGATTATTATTATTTTTTTATTATATTCATTATTATATTATTATTATTATTATTTATTATTATTATTATTATTATTCATTTATTAGTTATTATTATTATTATATTATTATCTTTATTATTATGTATATTATTATATTATGTATATTATTATATTATTGATTATTATTGTTATTATTATTATTATTATTAATTATTCATATTATTTTATTATATTATTATTATTATTTATTATTATTATTGATTATTATTATTATTTTCATTTTATATATTATTATTCTATTATTATTTATTAATATATTAATTATTGTTATTAATTATTTTATTATTATAATTATTATTATTTATTATTATTATTATTATTCATTTATTATATATATTATTTATTTTTATTATATTTTATTATTATATAAATATTATTATATATTATTATTATTATTATTATTATTATTATATATATTATTATTATATTAATATATTATATAATTAAATTATTATTATTTTTATTATTATTATTATTATTATTATTATTATATTATTATTATTGATTTATTTTATTTTATTTTTATTTCTATTATTATTATTATTTTATTATATTTATTATTATTTATTATTTATTGTATGGATATGATTATTTTATTATTATTTGATTATTATTATATTTTATTATATTATTTTATTATTATTATTTTATTATTATATATTTTTATATTATTAGTTATATATATTATTATTATATATTTTATTATTATTAATTTATTATATTATTTTTATTATTATAATTTGAATTATGATTGCTTATTCTTATTGTTTTGTTAATCAGATATAATAATTATATTATTTTTTTTATTATTATATTTAAATTATTATTCTTAATGTTATTATTATTATTATTATTATTATTATTTGTGATATTATTTTTACTATTATTATTATTATTATTATTATTATTATTATTATTTTATTATTATTATTATTATTTTATTATTATTTAATTATTATTATTATTTAATATTATATTTTTGTATTTAATTATTATTATTGATTATTATTATTATGTATTATTGATATTATTTTATTATTTATTTATATCTATTATTTTATTATTATATTATTATTATTATTATTATTATATTTGATTATAATTATTTATTTTTTATTATTGATTATTATTTTTATTTTTGATTTTTATTATTATTATTCTTATTAATTATTAATTATAATATTTTATTATTATTATTAATTATATTTTGTAAGTAAATTAATATTACTTGAATTATAATATTAAGAGTTAATACACTTTTTTTTTATTTTTTTATTATTTTGATTATTTTTATTATTATATTATTATATTATTAGTTAATTTTATTATATTATTATTATTTTATTAATTATATTTATTATTATTATTATTATTATATTCATATTATATTATTATATCTTTAATATTATTGTTATTAATATTATTATTATTCTATATGTGCTGTAAATATACTACTAAAATATTTATTGATTATGTATTGATTTATTATTACTTATTTATTATTACTTATATATTATATTTATTATATTATTAATTATATTATTATTATTATGTATTATTATATATTTATTATTATTATCTATTTTATTATTATTATTATTATTATTATTATCTATTATTATTATTTTTTTTATTATTATTTTCTATATATATATATTATTTATTACTTATCTTATTATATTATATTATTAAAATAGTATTATTTTTATCACTTTTATTATTATTATTTTTTTTTTGATTATTATTGTTTTTTAATATTTTATTTTTATTTTAATTTTTATTTTATTAATTATTATTATTATTATTATTATTATTATTTATTATTATTATTTTATTATATTATTATTATGATATGAATTATTATTTATTATTATTTTATATTATTATTATTTATAGTTATTATTTTTTATTATTTATGATTATTAGTATTATTAATTAATTATTATTCATTACGTTTATTCTTTAAATGTTTATTACAAGCATTCTCGATAGCATGTATTATTTTTATATTTTAATTAATGATTTATTATTGCTTTTATTATTATTATTATGGTTATGATTATTATTATTTTTTATTAATTATTATTATTATTCTTATCTTAATGGTATTATTATTATTATTATTATTATTATTATTATTTATATTATTATTATTTTTATTGAAATTATTATTA
>JABUQX010088835.1:22500-48752 GCA_015478945.1 Trachelipus rathkii
ACAGGGTAAAATTGTAATTTGCTCGCTGTGACTGAAACAAAATGAAAGGAACGTGAAAATGCACGTGTGTGAGTGGTGAATAATTTCATGTGTAGGTGTGAAAGGATGAGGGGGGGAAAAGGATTTGCAATTCTGATAAGTGAACTGTGGTAAAAGCTATGGCAGATTTGGGTGAGTCTGGGAATTCTGAAAGGTTAAATTAAGTTTTGAAAAGGTTTAAAAATTAGTGTAGTGGACTATTGGTCATCTGAGGGTAATGTTGAGAAGAGTACGATTTTTTGGGATATATTGAATGTTTTTTTTGATTGGGGTGAGTAGGAGGATATTTTATTCGTTTGCTAGCATAATCTGACACGCAAGGATTTTTTTTACAGTTGTCACCACCACTCAAGGCAGAGCCTGATTCAAGAAGGGATGTAGATTACGCGTCGATAAAGTTCACTCTCGTAGCGCAAATTACCAAGTGATAGCACAGACTTAGGCTTTAAAGTGAGGAGATTAAATTCAGAAGGAAACAGAAGATGGAGAGAATTCAAACAGAAATGTAGGAAAGAAAGGAGCTACACTAATGGAAACTACCTAGAGGTTACCATCGTCAAACACAAATGTGCGAGATAAAGCACCTTGGTAGCTAGAGGGGCGCGAAGGTATGGTACTCGAGTGAAATTCCTAAGAGCACCTGCTTGCTAGGTATTATAGGAATAGAGATAAAGCAATACATCGCGCAGCAAAGATAGAGGTTCAAGTGAACTGGAAGTACAACCAGTTTATAACTTTGACCTTTGATTCGGCACTGTCCAATATACGGGTGAAACAGGAGCCCTAATATGAGAGAGTGACTACATATCAATGGGCGGATGAAGCCTTGTATGGCAGAGCAGTGGAATAGGAAAAAAAGTCTCGCGTCTAAAAGAACCTCCAGTTTCTTTAAGGCCGCCCTAGAAGTTGTGATGTGAGGTTCCTAAGACATTTTTGTTATGTTAAGCAAGGATGTTTATATTGTCAACAGAAGAAACGAGGGACGTCGAAGAGATAGGAAGCTAGAGGTGTTTTGGAGAAGCGATTTGTAGAATTTGTGAAGTGGAGTTTTTTATAGATTGAATTCTCAAGGTTGAGATGACCCCATCGGAAATAACTATCGCAATCAACGAGAGTTGACTCGGAAGATAAAGCGAGAGGCAAATTCTAGAAGTAAAGAGAGAGAGGAGAAAACCCAAAGGAGGGAGCCTGGAGAGTAGTGGAGCTTTGCCATCTTGGTCAAATGGTTTCGTATAGTGGTAAAGTCTCCACACGCAATCTCCCGTAGTTCCTAGAGCGAAAAACTAAATTTAGAATAGGAAATTAATATCGCAGTAGATCTCTCGAGCGCGAAAGTCCGTACTAGCGATTCGAATGAGATTTTTAGTGATCATAAAGAAGTGAGAGTATTTGGAAGAATGGCTTTCAATGCTCTTAGATAGTAATACAATGAGAGTAATAGGGCGATAGTTGATTATCAGACGGTTTCTTCTTTTCGGACTATGGTTGGAGCTGTGCGGCTCCACACTGAGGGAAATGCGTATATGAGACTGGAGAGTATAATGTTGAACGAGCGGGATAAGGCGCGAGCAAACCTTCCTTAAACTCGAGGAGGAGTGCCATCCGGGCCCCATTCTAACGTTCATAGATTTCAGGACCATGCACCAGATCAAATTGAATCACAGGCAAGGCATATGAACCTCTGAAAGGAGAAGGAGTGGAAGAGAATGCCAGAATCGTACAGTGGTTGAGTTAGAGAAATAGGATCGAGAGATTGGCTTTCAGTGGAAATAGCAAAGATCATCAGATCGAATAAGAGGAGGAAAGGCAGATTTCAGAAGTTGCTAGAAATGTTTTTGGCAAGAGGCCAGAAAGATTTGTCAGTGGGAGAACCAATTAGGATAGCGCACTCACTTGTTGACGACCATTTTCTTCTTCTCTTTCTACATTGCTTTCATCCATTGTTATATACTTCTTCAGCAGATTGATTTGGTAGGTCTTTAACTACTCTCTACATGATTTGAGTTATCTTTGCCATAGGAGCTACGATGACCCTCGAATGCCCTCCCCATTTCATTAACATTTCTTGTTGTTGGAGGTTGGATCTACAAGTCTTATATCACCGCGACTGTCAGTTTCTGCTTCTTGCGCTCTTATCGAATTCTTTTTCTGAGTTATCTGAGCCCTTGCTAAGTTTTCCCGTGCGATCTTTAATGTATCATTTAGTCTCTCCGGCAAATCAATCACGTACTTGCACGTTGATCTTGCCTCTTCTGGGTTTATATCTCCTGCCCAGATTTCGTGGAGGATTTGCATTGGACCCCTCACAGAGAGTCCATACAGCAGTTCGATTGGAGAGAACCCTGTAGACTCCTGTGGGGCCTCCCTATACGCAAACAACAAAGGCTCGATGTATTTGTGCCACTCTCTCACCTATTCACTGCACATTCTTTTTAACATAGACTTAAGGGTACCGTTAAAATTTTCAGTCAGTCCTTGACTCATGGGATGGTAAACACTAAAAAACATTTGTTTAACATTCAACATCTTCGTCACGTCCCTCATCAGATTGGAAGTGAATTGGCGCCCATTATCACTTAAAATTTCTCTAGGCACACCTAAGCGCATAAATGTAGTCATCAAGCTTTCGGTGACTTTTTGGCCCGAACAGCTTTTGAGCGGAATAGCTTCGGGGTATCGTGTGGCGGCGTCTACCAATGTCAAAACGTATTGATGGCCCTCTGAAGATGGTGGCACAATAGGACCAATTAAATCAATAATAACACTTTTGAAAGGTTTTTCTATTATTGGCATGGGGCATAGCGGCACTTTTGAAACTCTACTTTTTGAACAAGTTCGCTGGCAAATATCGCAGGAGTAACAGTACTTCGTTACATCCATATAGATATTTGGCCAGTAGAATTGCTGGGTGATTTTCCCCATGGTCTTCTTCACCCCCTGGTGGCCTCCAAACACTTCGTCATGCGCCACACTTAGTACTTTATTCCGGTAATCTTTTGGCACCACGAGCACATTTCTTTCTAATTGGTTCTCAATAATTCTTTTGTAAAGCAGTCCATTAATCAAAACATATTTGCCTTCGTTCTACTCTACAGATCTCCAAACTCTCTGTACGGTGGTGTCATATTTTTGTTTATCTTTAAATATTGATCTGTTTTGAATCAACTCCTGGATCTGCCCTTCATCTGTTTCAATGATTTCTGTAGGAGCAGCAACATTCTGAGCTTCAGTCTTAAATCCTTATTTACATAACATTCACTTAGAAGCTTTTCACCAGATAATATGGTATTTGGGGCACAGCAGATACATAGATGTCTAAATTACTATTTACAACTGGCACATCTGATACGTAGGTATCATTTAACTCTTGATCAACACAATTTTCGGCACTAAAATTTCTTTCAGGTTTCGGTTCTACGAACACAAGTGCCTCCACAGGGTAGTCCGTATGCTCCTCAGTTGATGGTTTGCTAACTTCACACGATGGTACCAAATCTGAAATCTTTTCATCCTCGCACACCGCTACATTGTATTGACATCTCTAGGGCGCGTTGTTCGCTATCAAGACGACTCTATACTCAATCCTATAAACCTTCCTCCAACTGATTGGGAACAACAGCGCCTTCTGGGCTGTCTCGTCTTTATATCATACACCTTGTCACATACTACTTTTCTAGGTGTTTGGTTGAAACGGGGTAATGCCCTTTTCTTATATTGCCCGTCTGAGGTATACACTAGCGTCAGCATACTGCGGTGTCGCTCTCCGGACGAGAGTTGGTGTGTTCAACACGACGTCGGAGTGGGATCTCTTGATGACTGTCCTCATTCAGTTTGTTTGCATACTGCTGGTTAGCTTTCTCGCACAAATTTCTCGTGCAACACTAGTGCGTTACACAGCTGTAAATTCGAGATAACGAACGCATAACCATATGGAAAGCCTATGTGATAGGTAGGTGTGCGATGTAATTCTGTGTCCCCACTCATACAATCTGAGGATATTGGCTTCCTCTACTTTGTCAAGATTGTCCAACAACGGAAAGATCGCGACACCACTGTAATTTGCATGTTTATCATAATTCTACGATTGTTGTTGAAGTTTGTGTTTCTATTGTAATTGTTAAAATAGGACGGTGCTCGACAACCACGTGCCATGTGACCCCTCTTCGAGCACTTGTAACAGGTTACAACGCTCCTTGGTTTGCTGCTGCTACGGCGACTTTCGCGCCTCTAATTGCCTCCTACAATGTTCCAAACTCCGTTGTTCCGTGGTCCTGGTGTTTGCTGGTTTGTGGCTTTATTATTATAACTTTCTCTATTTCTGTGGCTACTACTTGTCTGTCTGTCTCGATAGCTTTGACTATTATTATTACTATTATTGTGACTGAGACTGTGACCTTCCCTCTGGTGCGATACTAAATTCATCCTATGCGCTTGTAAATAGTTTTCAGAGCTTTTAATAATTTCCTGCATGTCTTTAACATTCTTTTCCTTTAAGAAGGTAGCTAAATCTTTGGGGATCGTATTTAAATACTTATCTATAGTGAAGAAATTAATCAAGTCGTCCGCAGTCATTTTCACATCCGCCGCGACGATCCACTTCTTTAGAGCATCAAAGATCTTCCTCATATAGACTTTCGGGTTGTCATCATCTGTGGGCGCAATAGACTTGTATTTGGCGCAATACCCACTTTCCATTAGATCATATCTGATTAAAAGCGCCTTTTTTAAGTCTTCATAATTTTATGTCTTTCACTGAAAAATCATTATATACCTTGACGGCCTTGCCTGTCAAGAACGATCCAAGCCCATGCGAATATTTCTCTTTGGGTACATCGTTCGCAATCGCCTGTTTATCAAACAGGGTTAAATATACTTCTATATTGTTCAGTTTTCATCAAAGTTTGGTAGTTTAAGCTTGGTAAATTTATTTGATCGGGAAGTATTATCTGTGGAGAGAGAGTTCTGTATAGTATTTGTTAAAGCTTCATGCTGTCGTTGCTTGTCTTCTGCTTCCAGTTTCATTTTCAAAATTCTTTATTCCGACTCTTTGCGTGTCTTGTCAGCTTCTAAACCTTTTATCTTAAGAACTAATTTTCTACCTATCTCTTATTCAAATTCCATAACTTGATATTTCTTTTCTAAAACTTACTTTGCTGTTTCTTAAGCTCCAACTGAAGAGTGTTGTCTCTCTGTGGGACTAATGTATACATTAAGTACATAATTAGGGACAGTGAAACAGATAGTTATGAAGGAATGGAATAAGTGAAGAAACGGTATTGAAAGATTTTTATTATTCGTAATGAAAAAGGGAGGAGCTGTTTCGTAATGTTCGTACCTAGAATTTTTGCACATACAGAACTATCTATTTGACTTTTGGTATGCTCTCGTTAATTGAAGTAAGTCGAAAATGATTACATAGTGGAGAATCAATTGTAGATGAAAGGAACCAAGGATACATTATACAATTAACTTATTTCTTGTGATGTAAGTTTTCAAACAGTGAAGATCAAGATTTAGGAAGCCATAGGTTATATTTAATAATCTTTGTTTCCAAATATTTCCTTTTGAGAAGAATAATTCAATTTGACTATTTTTGTGAGATTAAATTTTATTGATCTGTTACAGTCATATCTAATGGAATGTTTTAGCAGACTAACCTATTCGATATATAAGCCATTTTTTCTACTATCTGGAAAAACGAGTAACTATATAAACAATTTATAGATCTTTATTTGGATAAATGTATACATAGTCTAAATGATTATTTGCTATTATTATCGTGTTATGATCCCTGGAGACCTATGATATGTTATATAAGTTAACTAGGTACTACTTAATGAGTGATAGCTATCATATGTTACACTATATAATAGTGAGGAAGTATTATTATGAATATTTGTGCTTGTTCGGAGGTTTCAAACGATATATCAAAAATCTATATATCTGAATTAAAATTTGAATATGTACTTTATTATTTTCTCATACTATTCGCGGCTCATTACGATAGATGATAGGTATTATGTCCTTTAATTCATATAATTAGTTGAGTTTGTTTCTGCCTTTTACTGCCTGTCCTTAATTTCTTGCTATATCCGAGTTTATAAGAACAAAACATTCTGGTACTATATATTATATATGATTTTGCATATATTTTTATGCAGTCACCTAGATTTGATGTGTATATGGGATTATTTATAATCCTTGTCTTTCACATTCTTTGCATAAGCGAGTGTGCTTCTGAAGATAATATATATAATTAAAATCACCAACATGTTTCTCTATCTGCGTTGGGCTATAGAAATTGCTGATACTATAGATACACTATATTTTTCTGGTGAGTGTTGACGTGGATTTGTTAATTTTTAATATGAAAAATGGTTAATAGTAAAAAGGGGACAAAATTCCAGTATATGCTCATTATATATTATACTATAACTTTATTAATATTATGGGATATTAAATAAGTAATATATATTATATAATATATATTATATATATATATATATATATATTATTATAAAATAATATTTATATATTTATACATATAAAAATATTATATATAATAATATTATAAATTATATATTATATATAATAATCTTATTAAATATATAAATATATATTTATATTACCTATCTTTTTTAATAAAATTTATATAAAAATAACATATTCTTATATATATATATTTATTTTAATATATTATTTGTATCCTATACCATACTACCCTGATTATTTATTCACCTATGATATATATAGCTTTATACTCTGGGATTACGATCTATAGGACTAGTATTCTATGCAGTATGATGCGTGCAAGTGTTTGACTACACTATCAGGCACGTACGAAGACATAATAGAATGAACTCGAGAATTAATTCTTCTTGCCCAATTCATTAGCATTACTTCGTATACTGATTTTATATCTATCTGCGGTGCACTTAGTTACGTGAGCGTGGGCAAACAGGGTCCTCTATTATAGCGTCAATTGGTGAAATAATAAATATACTTTATAAATACAGAGTTATTAGTGGATATTGGCATTTCTTATAGTACAATTATGACCCCTATGGTTCTTGGATTTATTTATATTTATCCTAACCAATGCGACGGTACCTATCTATACTATTATTTATTATATATATGATTTGGACCCTCTCTAATTCTACTGTCCAAGCAGAGCGGGAAGAACACGTAGTTATGATCATCTGCTTGTACAGGGTACTATTCTCGGAGTTTCTTCTTTTTGCCAAGGTCGTGGTGTGGTTAAACACTTACATATCGCTTACATCTCTAGTGGTCCCAGGTATACGAATCCAGAATGGTGAAATATCAGGGGTGTATTATATTTTACTCAATTATTCATAAATTTTAATTATAAGGTTATTTATATTACTTTATAATATATATTATATATATTTACTATATATATATTAATATATATATATATATATATAATATATATAAGTTATAATATCCTTTGGGCCTGCTTCAGATCCTTATATTGCTTGTATTATAATGTTTTTGGGTGCTATACATTATATATATATTATATATTATATATATATATATATATATTATATAATATTCTTATATATATATATATATATATTATATATATTTATATATAATATATATATATATATATTATATATATATTATATATATATACAGCCTTAATAATAGCCATTTATGCTACCAATAGATAAAAATAAGCTGTCAACTATAGAGGCTTGGTTTTAGAGTCGAGAAACTTTTCTGAAATGCCTCGATGAAACCAATAGAGAAAAATAAGCTGTCAACATGAGGCTATAGAGGCTTGGTTTTAGAGTCGAGAAACTTTTCTGACTTGATGCAAAATTTTTCTAATTGTGTAAATATATGTAGAATAGTATACATGATAATTTTACATTAAAGTGGACTAATAATAATTTATTAAAATTACTCATTTTTATATTGAGGTCTCCTATTATTACATATTTATCTTTGCTTGAAAGAAAATCTAATATTACTGCGAGCGCGCTCCCACATATATATATATATATATTATTATATATATATATATATATATATATTATATATATAATCAATAAATATATCTCATAGTTGTATATAATTAAATATATATTTATACATATATATATACATATGAATGTTTGAAGCTTTAAAATATAAACATACTAATATATTTAATATATATATATATATATCAATATAGTATAATATATATATATTAGTTATATAATATTTATAATATATTATATTATATATATATATTATATATATATATATAATATATATTATAGTATAATTATTTTAATATATATTATATATATTTTATATATATATTATATAATAATAATAGAAATTAAGCAAGTTCTAATTTGTACCTATTGCGATAGAATCTACGTCCAAATTACACTTCTTGATTGGTTATACGAAGTAATCTATATGAGACAATAGTTATACTTATAAATTAGATTATTACGTATATTGGGGTTAATATGGCTCATAACTACACAAATAAATATTATACTAAATAACTACCGCCTATTACGACTACTTATATATGGCATACCTTTATCTGCCTCTACCAAACTACATCATATTTCTTATCTATACCAAGGCATTATATATTATATAATCATAGACTATACTAATATACATACAGTATTTCTTCTGCTGATGTGTCGATTCGTAGATGCTCGCTGATAGTAGTGATGTCTCGCTCCATGTGATGTGATGGTGTGTGTGCGATCGGTGCTGTGTGTCGTGATGTGTCGTGTGCTGATGTGTCGTAGTGTGTGTAGTGAATATTTATCAATAGAGGCAAGTGAGGCAGCTCTATGGTCACTAAAGGATCAAACCTATATAATAATCTGATGGTGATTTTGCAGTCTTACGTCGACTCACAAACATTTTTAAACACAGCGACTAAATTGGACGTGAAAACAAGCAGAAAAAACACAGGTCAATTTAACAATATGACAAAATTGCTCACTTATAGTTATAATATTTGATATGTTATAATATCATATACTATAGCAATAACTGATTATTAAAGGTATACTTGTGCCCGAAATATGTATTTTACTTTATTTAAATTTTATTACATGAATGAAACACAATAATTTCATTATTATAATTTAATTAAACATGAGTTGGATTTTCTAAATTAGCTCAGTAAATATCATGCATTTTCAACTTTTATTATAGTACATTATATATTAGAATCAGTTCTTAAGATTATTTAAATATATTTTGATTTTGAAAAGATCTCTACATATTTATATATATACATTTGGTGCAAAAATACAATAGTACATATAATTCAGATAAGTAAATAGAATTTCAAGATATTAGTCATAATACAATTAAGTAAATACTCTCACCTATATATTATATGCTATATGAGATACTTTAGAAAGATGTAGTATTAGAAAACGCTTGATTATAAACTTAAATATCAGGTTTTCGAGTAAATTGCTTATTTTTGATTATAATTTATTCGAATAGAAATGCAGCTTTTTTATAAGCTTCATGAAACTAATCGAGCTGATTCACGGAGTTCAGCGCGATTAAATTCAAAAAGCAAATCATGTCTACTATGTGTTAATAGTGTTGTACTGGTACGCTCAGTTTTACAATTTGTAAACAGATGACCAATTCATTAACTTTGTGAATTTTTTGATTTTGTTCCTGATATCTATTAAATTTAATGATGTTGACTCGTATATATATTTACTCCTTATATCAGTAATTACTCAATATTCTTCAAACATAATATTTAAATGCTATATCGTTGTATTAATATGTATACAATATTGTATCATTAGAATGGTATTTATCCAGAGAATTGACTTATTCAAATTTTTATATAATTTAGCCTCTACAGAAAGGGTCAAGTCCCTGCTTTGCAATATTCTATGTTTGATCATGTTGAATTGACCAAAAATTTATTTACCAATATTACAGAATTCACCGTAATAATTCTGGAGTAGGTTTTCAGTTGCGTAGTTTGCTTTATTATAATTTTTATATATTGATTGTAATTAGCTCTTATATTATTACCAGGATTTATATATTTAAAATGGATTAGAATTTATCATATAAGAATGATAAAGGACGACGGCTACTCAACGATCCTGGATCATACTGTAGTGTCGAGGCAGCAGACGTATCTTCTGCTAGGTGGACAATATTGTTGTAGTAACACGTGCTTGCTGTACTGTAGGACCCAATGTGAGTATCTTTACAAATCTTATATGTACCATTACTGACATAGAGGAATCAAAAATAGCGAGAGGAAAGATAAACAGTAAACACACACCAGATTATGGACAATCGATGAGATTTCTGATGTAGAGATGACATCATATGTTTTTTTTTTGTTTCACTCATCTATATATTCAATGCATTTGACATTTACAGTTTTACATATACATAAGTTTAAAGTGAGAGTACGATGTCCCTGATTGACATCATCACGGGATTAAATATTGCTAATGTCCCTTTTTCCTCTAATGTCGGATATCATTATTTTGTTAAATCACAATTTCGCCAGAAGTCGCTGGAATGACCGACATCAAAAGGTCAAATCCCACAACCAACAGTGATAAGAATATGTCATAATCGGATGCATTTTTCAAAGGCAAAAAGAAAAGAAACGACTATTTTTTGTGCAGTATTATGCAATAGACTTAGGCTACCGCTATACACCTAGTCAATTATATATATAATACATAATCCTTAACATTCACTCAAAAATGTTGAATAATAGTTATCATTACTATAATGATTATAAGATGATAGTGTTTTACGATTGGTAAATGAATAAAATAACTCAATAATATCGTAATGATTATATACTCAGAGAATATCATAATTAAAATCAACTATATTTACCCGTTCAAACATGTAAATACCACAACTTAATTGAATTCCATCGTAATATTACTACTCAAACAAATAATAATAATAATATAATAATAATATATATTGAGAAGCTTCTCAGTTTTAATTGTGACATGTAAATAAGATATTTATAGGAACTATATATGAAATATTAATTAAATATACATAATATGATTAATTTATTTTCATAATAATTTTTAATTTTTTATTTTTTTTTTGCACGTAAATAGTAATAAAAATAAAATAATATCAAATTAGTAATGATGTATTATATAACAATATAATAATATAATAATACATATAATAATAATAATACCAAATGATGATAACAACATATATACCTCATGTCTCATGAATATATAATGCGCGATAAGATAGAATTTTAATTAATAGTAATAGATAATTATAATCACTATATAAATAGGCATAATTCCAAATAAATAACATCAAATATATATTTCCAATAATAAATTCTTAAATAAAATACCGACCAAATAATAGTGATATTCGCATCTCATCACGCAGACGTATAAATATATATATATTCTTACTATTAAGAAATTTTATTAAGAATATCGCACCAATAGTATTCAGGTTCGCAAAGCTTATATATTAAAGTTATACTCTCTGTCTTTCTCTCTTAGTCATTTTCAGTATGTTATTTATATATATATATAATCCTTACACTAAAATTGTGACGCAGTTTTATTTTTTCCCTAAGGGGTTTTGTCTATACGAATGTTCTTTTATTATATATATATATATATATATATAGACTTATTGTAGGGTTACGTAAATCACTACTATTTTATAAATATATACTATTTGTATCCACTGTTAAAACTCACTCATAAACTGACTGATAAAAACTCACAGCAGCATCATTGATATATTAAATATTATGTATCACTATAGTAATAGTTCAATCATACATAACATAAAAATATAAATTCAAGATACTAATAAATGAATATAATAAAAATAAAGTCCCGTATACGACATATTGCCTCCGAGTCATGGTATGGTGGTGTAACACCCGCTCATTCTAGCGTGTGAGTCAGTGCTATAGCGACGTAGACCAGCTGGCGAGGCCGACTTGGTGTTTCGAAAATTCTCGAGTAAACACATTTTGGGTATTAAGTCCGTCTACCCGCTAACTCTGCGCCTGTCATGTATGATGGCCCGTAATATCTGTAATAGAACTATACAATAGTGTAACATCTAGCATAGGAAATCTGCGAAATGTGGCCGGAGAAGTATGGTCGCTCACTATTCATGGTCAAAACTCGAAGATGACTTAACATGTATAATAAATGCGCTGTACATCTGACATAAGTATTTGTTATACTATTAAATAATAAATAGTCATATAATCTTATGAACTATACCAAATATTCTAATTGGTATATATGATGGATTTCTATTCAAATTTTCACTTCGTAGTATTATGCTATTTTGAAATCGAATGTCAGAGTATAAATCAATATGTAGAATATGTTTGCAGCTCTAACTGGCTCTCTGCTCGGTCGCAGCTAGTACTAATCACATTTGCAGTATTATTTTTAGAAAAGAGATATTTATTCTCGTTCTATCAAAAGATTAGGTGTCATAGTAGTAATAGTAGCATGGTATAGACTGCGACCACGTTCTTATCTGAGACCGTCAAACAGCAATACCAGCACTCGATAAATACCATGTCAGAAGAATACGATCGTCGTCACTTCAACAGGATGTCTACAGCGCATAGAAATGAATGGGAGAGGTGTATTATATTTGTGTCATAACAAGCATAAAATGACCCAGTCCAATGTGCGTAGAAAAGGTCCTGCCTCTCATATAAGGCTAATTCCTATAGGGGACTAATGATAATGTTCCTTGGTCGATAATAAGAGGTTATGGATAGGGTAGTTGTCTATACTACTTAGCTCTCCGTAAGGACTGATGCCGACATATATCTCGTAGAATATCTAGACGTCTTAGTGTCACCCCTATGTTTTGGTGGCTTATACTGGGGAATGATGGTGTAATATTCTTAGACTAATCGAGATGCTAGGATGCTTTCTTCTGAGTTAGTACCCCGCCTCTACGAGTTATTACCCCACTACCCTTTTCTAGCCTTTTCTAGCCTGACATGTCCTACGTACAAGGCTAATAATGGTGTCTACTCCTAGGTTATAAGGTACGGGAGTCGATTGGTATATATTAGAAGGTGCTAGGATGCTTCCTATCTACGAGTTAGTATCCCACCCCTTTCTAACCCTTCTAGTGCGATATATCGTATGTGACGGAATATACCCTCGTGCTCCATTAGGGTTTTAGTACATGTATATGTTAGGGTATAGTAGATGTTTCGATATGAACCTGATCGTGTTTTATAAGATAGGGTTCGAAGCACTCCTAGCATGGTTATTGCATTTGGAGCTTACCCCTCTCGAACCTGCAGGCTTTCTCTAAATGTCAGCTATCTGGTTACAAGCATTTTTGTTTTCTGAAGCTATGAAGCTGGAGCTCGGTGGTTGTCTCGTATGTGCTTTGAAAGTATCCCGAGTCGGATTAGCCGCTATTGCAGGAGCATCGTCGTAGCTTAGGCCGATTCAGCTCGTTGCTGATTTTTAGAACGCAGCAACATGCGTTTTTTTCGTAGATGGTGTACCCTTCGTCAAAAACCTATCATGACGGATGGGTGTCAAACAGAGGTAGAATGTCTCAAAAATATTATTCCCGATAGTTACTTTCTCTAGTAAACGTAGTCACAAGAGTTCATCCCTATGGCCCTAATACTGTTGGAGGTACATTTATTATTGGTGTGATAAATCGATCTCCTAGATTATACATCTTAGCAATAAGTAGGTGGTATTTAGTAAGACATCGTTATATCTTCTTCAAATATATGCTTAGCGTTCTAATTTCTACTTATTGAACATTGTTGCAGCAGGCAATGTTTTTCAAGTCGGTTACGGTAAGACCCATATTCTAATAGGTGGGGGGTGGATAGGGTCCCACTACTCAATAAAATCACGTAAAAATGGTACTTAGAAAGCTGAATTTGGGTGAGTGATATATAGCAAGAGAGTAAATAATGAAATTAAGATATAGTTATGATTGAAAATATACAAGGCTAACCATATATATGGTGTCGGAGCTGTATAAGATGAGTTGATTGACGGGGCCAGAATTAGTGATTCTACTGGTCATCCAGACTGCATATTAATAGGTATAGCAAATGGGTAGGTGATCTACATCTATAGTTATTAAATTTGGATGTTAATGAACTACATTTTTGTGGGAGTTTTCAGAACATCCATAAATGAGTCGAGATGACCCTTTTTAGGGTTTTATATAAGTAAAAAGTAGAGGGGATAGATATACGGGTGATAGAAATATAGCATTTGATAATATTGATTTTGTGAATGTACTAAAAACGATCTGCAGGGTTGAGTAAAGACGTCAGATAGGTTGCCTTTGGGTTTTCACGACGACAGATCCGATCGTTTAGGCTGCGTCTGCATAGTCACGGTCATAACGAACTGCGAGCGCCCGAAGGGCAATATTACTAATATAATGAATTAAAGATGCGCGCACTGATGTAATGCTATAATTTCAGTAGTTGTACATACTGCATTAATCATAATAACAACTCTATCTAATTTATATAAAGGGTTTATTCATATTCCACTATTGATATTATTATGACCAACGCTATTACTTTCAACACAGTTCGTTTTTGATTTTGATATTTGTTAACGTTTATTATTATATAGTAAAACAGTAAATCTGTTTTCTTTTCTTTGATTTTAATTGTATAATTATTTTTAATCCCACTTTAGTCTATATGTTTAACTTATTAATGTAATAAAAACAATGTTTTTATAAATTGTACCTTTATATCGCTTTTATTATCACTATCCAAATACGAATAAGTGTCAGTAGCGAAAGTAGCTTCTAACGTGAGGGCCCTCCACACCCCTGAAGTCTATGCGTTCTTTCTTATTACTGTTATAATAATAGACTGGTGGCGCGGGTATATAACTTTAAAAGAAAATGGTCTGCTGAAGTATCACCTACTTCTTATTACTCAGCAGCCGCGCAGTTGCTCAATGGTCGCGCTATAAATAATACACTTCATTCTAACTTTGGAATAATATATATATATCATATATATGTACAAAGTATTATATCTTTTAATAATATTATATATATATATATATATATATATATTATATAACGTTTCCGCACTAATACTTATTATATATATACCGTAGTTCCGCTACACCTATCTGGTAGTTTTAGTATAACCGGCAGACGAGAGAGGCGACTGAGCGAGGACGTAGAGAGAGAGCTAAGAGAGATTGGAAAGATGATGAAAAGTCTTTTTACATCGATGATGAAAATTTTTATGTAACAATTCGTATTACTATTCTGAAATATAATATACAATAATAAGCGAATATACATGTATCTATATACATAAAACTTTCACTCCACTCATATATGAAATACATTACCCTGTAGTTTATCTCATATAAGAGAAATTGTAACATATTTCCCCAGATATTCATTTCTTATAGATATGTTATTATAAGAAAAAAAGATGAAAAATGTCTTTCTAGTTGGAACATTTCAATTAAGCCATTTTTTTGGCTTGTGCGAAGGATAAATTTATTAGATGGATATAGGAATGGAAAATATAATTATGGAATTAGGGCAGAAATTATAAATGTTTTTCAGATTAAAACGGGGTATTTTAGGTTTTACACATAGTTTGAAGTTTTTGTTTTATTATTTGTTCTATTATGGTCCTTATCCTATGTGATAGGTATCTTCTTTAGTAAATCTATTATAGATATTTGAAATGGATTTCTTATATAATGCATATTTATTATAAATATAATCGGATATGATATGTAATTCGTTCCTTACTCTTTCCTTTAAGTCAGCTGAATGCATCTTACTCTGTAATCATAGATATATATATAGATGCAAATTATACAGTATTGACGAGGTGATTTTTTGATAGAGATCATCGTGGAGTGTAAGTAGTAAGCTAATGTCGATAATCTGGTCTATTAATTACATGTTTTATCTAATATAATTCTTTATAATAATAATACAAAATATGAAAACGTCATTGAGTCCAGAAGATATTTATTTTTGTTTCATTTTAAGTTTAGAACAGAAACATTCATAGCTATGGTTAGCAATGGGTTTGGTTATTTCTAAAACTGAATAGCATTTTAATTGTAATTTTAAAACACGAAACATTTATAAAGAAATTTTACTGTGAAGTATACGTAACATGAATTATTCCTGAAAGCTTTATCTTTTCAGAGATTTATCTACATTGTTGAAATTTCATGAATCTAATTAACTACTCTGTAACATATATATATATTATTACTATATATATATATTTTATAATATAATATATTAATATATAATATATATATAATATTATATTATAAATATATATATAATATATATATTAATAATATATATATATATATATATATTATATAATTATATTATATTATTATATTATATTATTATATTTAAAAGTTTATAAATGAGGTATAGTAAATCAGTTTTTTATCTATTTATAATTTATATAGACATTTCATTCTCTTTCTGAAGATAAATCTGTAATTGATATATGACTATATCAAATATTTTGCATCAATATAATATTTTACAAATTCATTAAAACACTCCTATATATATTATTTTATAAAAACATTAATTTTTAAATAAATACAATAAACTCCACATAAATTAAGAGTATTAGAATGGTTTAGAACAGAGGTAAGATATGTTTTTTTATATAAATTTCATTCATTTGTATATTTTAAAAAAATAAATTTGATATATTCGATTTATACTGGTGGTGCAGGCGTGAAATAAATTGTTATTGATAGATATATCAACAGCACATGAAAAGTTTTGTAGTATTATAACTCCATAACGTTTTAAATAGGCTAAATCTAAAATATATAACGCCTCAATAGGAAATACTATGCATATAGGGTAAACTCAGATAATGTCGTGCGTGTGTTTTCAGACTCTTGTTGATACTAGTAGTGGATAAGTCGATTGGTAAGTGTGAGATTGAGCACGAAGCTAGTATACAGCTTCTTCTAGTTTTTCTGGGGTTAGCAGTTATAGCAGTCTAGATACGGATGATTAATGATGCAGACTAGATATGGATATATGAATGGTAGGTGTACGTCGTTGTAACAACGTATAACAGATTTAGTATGTGGTGTACCTTGACCTCATGAGCATTCAGTGAAGAAACCATTTCACCTGTTAATAATAGTCAAAATGGGACGTTCGTTGAGGGCGTAGCTTCTAGTCAACATTTGTCAATGTATGGCAAGACAGCGGAGAGAGAGAGACGATGAGGAATGTGCATGAGCATATGATAGATAGAGACCAGGGACAGATGAGTAGGTAGTGATTGGTAAGAGACGGATAAGAGGCTATCACTAAAGAGAGAGACTTAACGCGTAAAGGTGAGTGAAGCTCCATCTGTCGCAGTTAGAAGTGTTATTGGAAGGGATGAGGTGAGGAGATAGGACACTGTATTGAGGAGAGAGAAGGACTTGAGAGAGGCTTCAGTACGTGAGCATCGTTAGCTATAGTATAATATAACTAGAATTCACTTACGTCATTATACACTTACAAGTATATCTATCATACATATATATACATGTACATGTACATATATATACAATGAATACAGCTGTTATATGCTATATAGAATTAATTAGTGTAAAAAGTAGATCGTGAAGCTTAATAAGTAATTAATACATTGTGTGATATATTGCGGTTTACCTTATGACATGTCCTTCAAGTCTATCTATTAATCTACTACTTCAACCAAACATTTACAAATGTTAATAATATGATATCTCTAAAGATAACACCTAAAAGGGAGTGAATTTATTATACAGTAGGTGATTTTTTATAATATATACCTGAGTACTATGCTTATCATGTTCAATAATCAATACAATAATATTATCTATAACTATTTCTGATAGTCAAAGATATACATTCACTACAATGATAATATGGGGATTTGATTACTGATAATACAGATGAATCCATAGTGTAAAGTGAAACTTAGACATTGTGTCTCATTCAACGCTCTGTCTCTCTTAGATAAGGATATATCTTTGCTTGTAAAAAAGTGGATATACATAACTTAAGAGAGATTTTTTCGATTAATCCTCTTCTCAGAATAGTACGACATCATGTGGGTATGTGAACTCAGTATAAATGTCTCTTTCAGAACAAAATAGTCAGCAGTGGCTATCCTAGTACAACAAATTGTAAACAGGTATAGATATTGACATACAGGTCATGAGCGCTGCGTGAGTTACCAGGGGCTTATTACTTTTATTCTAACTCTATAGAGCGAAATTACATAGTTGACTGTAGAGCGAGGAAAATGTGATATCAGAATTCTAGTTATATGGCAAAGAACTCAATTCGGATATCATAGTCTGGTAGATAAATATAAGTCCTTTCTTGAGAGAAGATGTCATGTTTAGAGATACGAGTACTGTAAATATCTCATGAGTGTTATTACGTTGTCATTACAAAGGTTTTGAGAACTACCAGACATTTATATATAGGAGATTGGTTTACGTCAGCTCTCTTGAAACTAGGAAAAACCGCAAGACTGGAGATGAGATCTGTTCTCATGGTTCATTGTTGGAATATTAATTTTACATAAGATTGTTCTATCACAAGGTATATTCTGAATGACTGTGATCACCAGCATTTATGAAGCGAGATAAGATTCTCCAGCATAATAATGGTATGTGTATTTATCGATAATGAGTATATAACACTTTCAACATGCTTGTATTGAATGTACAGGTATTATGAATAGGAGAATTGGATATAATAACTGCTGTAAAGTTAGGAACTATGTGAGATCGTGCAGTAATGATGGCAATGCGTTAGAAATGACGACAATATACGTTAACAGGGCTTCGTCAGAGTTCGTTTGTTTCAGAAATATATACAAAAGCATGTTGGAATGAGATATTAAATACTGTAAA
Source organism: Trachelipus rathkii (assembly GCA_015478945.1). NCBI lineage: Eukaryota > Metazoa > Arthropoda > Malacostraca > Isopoda > Trachelipodidae > Trachelipus > Trachelipus rathkii. The sequence continues at coordinate 41,517 of JABUQX010088835.1, forward strand.
AGTCTCGAAGGTGGATTCAATTGTCAGTATAGGTTAAGGACTAACGCGTAGAATAGAGAGTGTGTTGAGACAATACGTCGGTGTTTGGACTAATGTGAATGTAGGTAAGGTATTGCTGCTAGAAAGTAATCAGATTTAGTAAGATCTATAATACCTGGATGGTGAATTTCATTCTGAGTATTAGAGAGCGCACGCAGTGAATATGCTATTCTATAAGAAATCGGAGTACTGAAGATCAACTAAAGGATGGAGAAGAAATGTAGTCATTGTTGTAAGGTGGATGCATCAACCTCGTCAATAGTATAGTAGCGGATCGATGATTTATCGTAACTTTAATAAGGATGACTTATCGTAACTCTAATATCGATGATCATAGAAAGTTTATGTAAGGATTATAGTATGCCATATTATTATTAATTAAATTAGCTAATACATCGTTGCATATATTCTTTCTTTAGATAGGTTATTTTAGTATACTTACATCTACTTATTCTTATACATACATTATATTTATCCACATAACGTTTTTTATAACCTTTGTACTACGTCATCTTGCGGTCCTTATTATTGCGCTTTACATCTATATATATACTCTAACATCTCATCATTGAAATACATCTGTAATTATCAGTCTATTTTAGGATATATAGAGTCATGAGTAGAGGTTAGCTCCTGCGGCTATATTCTGTAACGTATTGTGTCATGTGTCGTGTGTCGTGTGTCGTGTGTGTGTGAATAGGTATTGGATTTTTATCACCTATATCCTTCACGTTTAACTCTTAATAAACTCACGCAGAGCATATGCAGCTTCACCATTAATTATAGAAGACATATATTTCTCACAGATACAGAGTCCATGGACCATCCATATTTGAGTAAATATTTAGTCCAGTGTACATACCCTATCGTTATACAATTTAGGTCATATCAATAGATTACGGAGCTCTTATCAGACGCACTATTTTACACTGTGAGAGTAGAGTTAAGTGATGAATAAATATAATCAACTACACTACTTATATATATCTACAACCTATCCTTATTTCTAGAAGGTTTTCTAACAGTATATATAGGGAAGATTTTCAGCTCTGTTAAAAAAATAGTCCATCATGTTATAGTGTAAAGTGTCTGTGTTCTTTCTAATAATGAAATTTTACACAATAGTGGTTCCGTCTGTGATGGGATACGCTACCATTCGACATCCTTTAAAATATGCTATTCGCACAGAGATACCGTTAATGAATCAGAGAACTTTTTAATATTGAGAGGTAAGTTAAATGAAACATATAGGAAAAGATATACCTTTCCCTTTTTAGGAAATTGAACCACCCTTAAAGAGGCTTTAGTTTTCCCTACATACTGATGGTCACTATATTGATAAACGTGCCATCCCCTGCTTCTGTAACATCTCTGAAGGAAGCATATAAATGAGAGATAAGTCTGAGTATTAAGACTGTTTGTTTAGAAGCAGGGGTCATTATTTCCACTATGATATCATTTATTTTTTAGATACAGTTATGAATAGTATTCTAAATTCTTATGCAGCTTCGGTGTTTCATTGCACTACATATTACGTTATAACTCCAATTAACTTGATAAGTTATTAAAGGATTAAAATTCACTTCAGGGTTTCTCAAATTCATTCCTGTTGTCGATCTTAAAGTGATTATACGAAAAATCATAAAGGATGGTTATTATATATATATTATTATTTCTTTACATATGTCTTACTTTATCAGCTATAACTGGGCTTGTAATTTTGAAATAACTTAGTATTGATTAATTATTTGTCATTGAATTGAAAAACTGGTATATTTATCCTCGTATTAACACAATTATATCTCTAGTAAAGATGTCCGAACCTTATCGTCTGTTATCTGTATTACGTTTATCATAATTGGATGATGATTGTTTATATTCTGGTAAGTATAATGAAGTCTCATAATAACTACATGAGTAGTAATCTCTATTAGTTGGTTCGTCGCATTAGTCTTGTTGCATATGAGGCGTGCCTGAGGGAAGAATTTTCAATATTTGGCGGTGTGCTATATATATCATATTCGCTAAGTCAACCCCTCATAGAGATCTCTGTTAAGTTGACTAGAGTATTAGCATTAAGTTACTGATTTGTAATATATCTAGTAACTCTTCTTATATCATGGATTTAGTATGATCCTATAGATTGTATTCCGAAGATGGCAAGAAAGTTTAATATAGTAATGATCTATCAACTCTCTACTTATGTATTATATAACTTGATGAACTATATGATTAATTATTATTATGTTTACGTGATTTCACTAGTTTTATATTCATAATTAAAACCTGTCTGGGATAGCCCACCGGCGTGACCATCAGCTGTATTCACTGGGTTTATTTTTTAACGTGCGATAACACTTTTGAACTATATATTTTTTTAAAGTTTTATATCTTATAATTTAACTACTATTAGTCTCACGCAAAGAGGATGAATCGTATTTATTGTATTTCCTTGTGTCTAAATTAAATAATCAACTCCAGTTGGTTATTGATATCATGATTCCTAATCTAGAGGTAGTTTAGAGACTGAAGTTATATATGTGTGGCCACCCCTCATAGGTAGGAAAAGTTTCTTCGTTTAGTTGGACATCTAGTAGTTTCACAAGTTGAAAGTTTAACTTTCTCTAGAGGACATCGACCGAAACTTCATATAGATCTGGAGTTTTCTCTGAATACTCGGCTCATAGCAGTCGTCTAAGGTTGACTCGCTCTAACATAAGGTCTCAGGAACTGGATCTAATTTTTGTACGCCTGATGCCTTATAGGCTGTAAATTTTATTTTAGAACTCATTCTACATTGTGTTTTATGCTCTAAGTGCCGAGAGCTCACCAATTTGATAGGGTCTAGAGTCTCATTAGCTCTAAGATGATTTGTCGCATTAGATAGTGTCTTAGCTTGAAAAGAATAATATTGTAAACGACATACAGCTAGGGGAATCGCTACGTGAGAATAGGGATCATATCCGTGATAGTGGTTAGAAGGAGCTCAGTACTACGCGATGCGCGTTTGTAGATAGATAAAATCTTGGATCGAGAGTTTAGTCAATCATGGATTGGGGAGCATCGTACGTCTCGCATTACCGACTTATGCTAGACTCAATAGCAATAGCTGTTACTCATGAATTGAGAAATGACGTTTGTATACAGGTTCCAGTATTTAGCTGTCATTCAGTATACTCCTTCTTGTAAAATCACTTCTGGACCTAGAAACTTCTGTAAATAAAACGCATACCATACACTATCCGTGGGTTAAATACTTGGGTCTTGGATATCTATCATTCATCTCCTTATGATATTTCTACTACTTGAAAGTCAATAGCATTGGTGAGTCTTAATTATACATTTAGTCATCTTAGTAAAGCTTTTAAGCGTAAATAAGTTATAGCGATAGAGTTCATATCAATGACTTTAGATAGTAAAAGTTTGAAGCCGCATAGGTTAGGTATAGTGGAAATACCCTTATTTATAAGTTGAGACTGTAATAAATACTCTGATCATTTTTCATCATCATTTTCTTCTGCTTAATATAATACTGCTACAAAGCAGATAATAACTTCGAGGTTATCGTTATGGTTGTGCTCTGGTTCAGTAGGTCATTTTGTTACTTCTTTCATCGACGGCATTGCTGTTCTATCGTAGTAAAGAGGAAAAGTAATACGCACATTCTGTACAAAGGCCACTCTAAATATCTCTAACTTTGAATCTTCACCTACACTGTATCTCAGCTAAAGTAGGTTGCGAAACTTGCGAGTGATACCCTAGTGAAGCATTTTGGAGCCGCTCGCGAACCTATTTTGGCGTAGTGATCTGTTATAGTATGCGTATAGTATATACGTTCTGGTAGACCCTTCGCGTCTACTACGATAAATTACTAAGAGGTCCATGTTAATAAACTGGAGCTGGCTCAGAAGTCTGAAATAATAATAATAGGGAAGGAGGGAGGGTAAAATTTTATTGGTTAATTGATAATATAAGGTAAGAGTAACCATTCTGTTGTTTGGTATATTGTTTTGATTTATGAGAAAAAAAAATAATATATTATTTATTTATTATATATATATATATCTAATTAAGGTATATCTTATATTAGTATCTCTTTATATATATTTGGTATTAACTATATATATATCTTGAATTTTATTTATTTTTATTTCATATAGAAAATAATAAAGATAAAGATGCTCATAATAGAGGCAAGTAAAGTTATAAAAAAATTTTAGAGTATGTATGATCCGGATATGTTATTATGATAGAAAAGGATGATCAACAGTGATAGGAGCATCTTCTGCATATACCATACATATTCGAGGAGTTTAATAGACAATTTATTTTTTTTTTTCTTGGTTTTTGAAATATATTACCATTAGTTATATTGATATATTTTTATTTCTTATACTTAATTGTTCCAGGGTAATGACAGTTGTAAGGAGAAAAGATATAAAGGACGATTATTTTCTCACTCTTCGTAGAAATATATTTCATATATTGTCGACTAAAATAGGCATGATTTAGAATATACCATGATACAGTAAGTAAAGCCTTGTAAGATGAACATTTATATATATATATATTACATAAGACGAATTATTTAGTAATATATAATTACTTCGCATTATTCATAGTCATTTAGGTTTTCCTAGTATGGATGAAATTAAAATGGTTTCTTATCTATACCTACTAGGTAACGCTTAAATTTTATCTGAAGCGTAAAAAGGAAAACCATTTCTGCTAGGACTTGTATGCTGGTAACTAGGCCCTATCTTGGGGATATCATTTACTAAGTACTGCTAATTACTTATTCAGTTAGTTATTATAAGATTTAAGTTCGGGGGAAGTTATAGTATAGTACTTATTATCATCTTATGTATTGATTGATAGGTATTATATTTTATAACTAATCTGAACTAGCTATTACTTCTCAATCTAATAATTATAGTGAGGATCTGCTATCAGTCCAACATTATTTGATCCTTTGACTAATTTCTAATTATATAAACATCGATAAATAGTATTTAGTCCTTTCAATTCTTCACATGATATTGATCGTATATTATATATAAAATATTATATTATATAAGCTAGTCCATGACTTTGCGACACTATATATCTATTGTAAGTACTCTCCTCTATCAGGATAAGTTTTTTAAAGCATGCTTCACGTTTTTCACACTAGAGTATTTCACGCCATTTTTTTTGGTGGTTGGTTGTTAAATACTTATTTTTTTCCTTCTCTGACACAAGACTGCAAGCAATGTCACAAGGGGTTGAATTAACTATATAGGAGACAAGGCGTGATAATAGGAATGATAATAGTAAGTAAATAGAGATGCTATATATATACATGTACATATAGCCTATACTTGCCTTAAGGGCGTTTTCCTCATGAATGAAGTTTAACTGTTGAAGTTGCATAATATCCTAGAAGCCCAATTTTCGGACTAGGTATAATCTATCAGCAAGTTGTGCTTCATAATAGCTGTCAAGAGATGATAATCTTTGGAATCATTAAAGATAGATTTCGGGCTAGGAGATTGTGATATGGGATATCGACTAGAAATTCTATGATCTGATCAATGAGAGAGACTATTGCAAGCCGGTGTTTGTATATGTTTGATAAAAGCAGGAGGGAATCTTCGCTGGAGAAGGTAATCCTGCCATAAGAACGCTAGTTGGTAAAGGCTGTAATGGGATACTTATGAGGACTGTGATATGAGAGTGTAACAGAGGTTGACTGGTTGGTTCACTGGGATCAGAATGTAGTAGATATTAGATCATAAATAGTGAGGTCTAATACATTTTCACTATCAACTAATCATTATTAGGAGTAGATATAACAGCCGACGCATTCTTCAGGTTACTTCCGGATACCCCCCAAAATTGTTATTGAAAGAGGTAGCTACTGTACGGCAAAGAAGTAACGTAGGGATACACATCCACCAGAGTCCTTTCTGCCAGTAACATTCTTGCTATATTTTCGAGATAATTTGAAGGTATATTATATTTAGAGAGAGCTTTTTTAATGATGTTTCTGTGGACGCAGCAGGAAGATATCTCCACCCTTTCTGGGTTTGTTACGTTAAAGTGAGATGATTTACAGCACTTTGTAGTAAGATTGGAATCAAAGTAGAGTCACTGGAAAGGGAACAAGTGTAATCAGCATACACACATTTGAGTCTGTATATTTTTTCATCATTGAACAGATATAGTGGCACAGTATCGATTTGCTTCAACAGCTGTTATTTCAGTGGGTTCTTAATATTTTTTTATAGGGAGGAATATAATTTAACAGCTAAGAGAAATAGCTACAGATTGATATTGGGCGGAATATAGAGTAAACAAGATTCTCATCTCATTACTCTCAGGAAATTGCGCTCAGAATGTTTAGTCGGAGCAAACTATACTCGTGTTTTGTAGAAGATGAGTTCAACATTACACTAAGCGGAAAGCAACGATAGAGAAAATAGAATAGTAACTGTTTATAGATGATAGAATGGACGCATATAGAGTCTTTACGCGTGAGTGAATAGGAAAACATGGTTTCTCAAAGCCAGGAACTTCAGGAACAAGTTCTAGATATGCTCAGTGTGTGGAACAGTCTACATTACTCTCTGCCCGAAGAGTAGTAGATATTGGGTGTTTAAAGATATACTCTCTCATATACTTTTCTGTACAAAATGTTCTGGGTGATCGTAAAAAATGACAGTGAGAGATAGATTGTAATTATGATTAGTGGACGTAATTATGGCAGCGAAGTCGTTTGAGCTTTTGCTATGCATTCAACTGTAGGAGGTGACTTGTAAACGTCATCTCTAGTGAGCAGAATGAATTCTATGACCAATCAAAGGTCTCACGATGTATACCATTTCAAAGTATATGGCAGCGTGAAATCGATAAAGAATATGTCTTCAAGATAATTGAATTTACATCTTATATAATGCTTTGCAATTAGTTTCTGATAAACACTGTTTATGCACGCCCGATATTTAGTATACTGATAACTGGTTCTTTCTTCAAAGCTAAATATCCTATCTCGTTTGAATAATAATGTATACTAAAGCAGAAAGGTTCTTGCTCTGGCGACTGTGGGACTAGATACGAAGCTACAAAGTAAGCAGGATAACGTGAACCAAGATAAAATTTCACACATTTAAACGACCACTGGCGATTGCTGTATCCGAGAGTTTAAGTACATAAGTA
>JABUQX010088836.1:0-51531 GCA_015478945.1 Trachelipus rathkii
ACTGATGAAATGGATGTGAGAGGAGTGTGGAAAGAACACTTGAAAATCTGCACAATATTAACAGTAATGAAGAGGATATAGTGTGTGTTGGCTTGATGGTGCAAGAAGGAATAGGTATTTTGGGGATGAGGTTATTAGTAAGAGTATAATGGTAGAGTGGAAAAGTTGAAGAATGGTAAATCTGCAGGTATAGATGAAATGGTGAGAAATGATCAAGAACGGAGGCGATGGTGATTGATTGATTTGAAGTTGTGTAATAAAGCGTTTATAGAGGTATAGTTCCAAGGGATTGAGGAGAAAGGGTAAATAGTTCCTTTATATAAGGGTAAGGGAGAAAAGGGGAACTGTAGAAATTATAGGGGAATAAGTTTATTGAGTGTTGTAGGGAAGGTATATGCTGGTATTTTGGTCGAAAGAGTGCGTCGAGTGACTGAAGGACTGATTGGTGAAGAACAAGGTGCGTTTAGGAGTGGTAGAGGATGTGTGGATCAAATCTTTACATTGAAACAAATGATTGAGAAAATGAGGGAGAAGAAGAATAAATTGTATTTAGGTTTTATGGATTTGCAACAGGCGTATGATAGAGTTAATAGGAAAGCGTCTATTGTAGGTGTTAGTGATATATGGTGTTGGTGGTAGGCTTCTTGAATGGAAAAAAGTATGTATGATAGTGAAGCGTGTGTAAGAATAAATGGTGTCAATGGTGATTGGTTTAGATTAATAGCGGAGTGAGACAGGGTTGTGTTATGTCTCCTTGGTTATTCAATTTGTATATGGATGGGGTTATGAAAGAACTCGAGGTGGGGATGGCAGGAAATGGTGTTAGAATGATGGAGAATGGAGATGAGTGGAGGGTGCCCTACCTATTATATGCGGATGATTTGGTTTTGTGTGGCGAATCTAAAGAGTGTTTGAGAGGATTGGTAGAGAGATTTGGCAGGGTGTAAAAGGAGGGGCTTGAAAGTAAACGTGGATAAGAGTAAGGTTATGGTTGTGAGTGAGGACAGTCCTCAGTGTGAAGTTATGTTAGATGGTGAGCAGCTGGAACAAGTGTCTGAGTTTAAATATTTAGGGTATATGTTGGATGAGAAGGGAACGGATGATGCAGAGTGTAGTAGGAAAGTTGTGAATGGCAGGAAGGTATTGGCAATTAAATCAAGTTGGTGAATGCCAGGAAGTTGTCTGAGGTGCGCTAGAGTCTTACATGAGGGTATGTTGTTACCTGTGTTATTGTATAGTAGTGAGACTATGGTCTGGAATAAGAAGTATAGATCTCAAGTTCAATGTGTTCAGATGGACAATCTTAGGGGTGTGCTAGGTGTGAGAAGAATTGATAAAGTGAGGAATGAACGTATTAGAGAGTGGTGTGGTGTGAAGAAAGGGGTAAATGAGAGAATAAATGAAAGTATGTTGAGATGGTTTGGTCATATGGAAAGGATGAATGATAGTCGGTTGGTTAAGCGGATGTATAGTGGTGAGTGTGATGGGAACTGACTGGCTGGGAGACCAAAAAAAGTGGATTGAGTCGGTAAACGAAATGTTTGAAGGAGAGAAATGAGTTTGGTAGAGGCGAGAAGAAAGGCATAACAGGAGTGTATGGCGGGGTTTGTGAGGGGTAGGGTTGTGGCTCACCTGGGACCAAGGGATGAACCCTACATTGACGATCTAATTATGTAGAGGGTCCATCGCCAACCTAATGAAGCTTTAAGGTGATTTTCTGACTGCGATGAGTTCCCACTAATCAATGGTACTGAGGGGGCGGTAAGGCTGGGCTCTCTTTCGACTTCCGTCATGTTCTTCACTGCTTTTTCCGATGCCTATTCTTGGGAAAATATAAGGAAGATGAAGAAGAAGATATATATATATATATATATATATATATATATATATTATTATATATATATATATACATATATATATATATATATATATATATATATATATATATATATAATTTCTAATATATGATGGCAGAAAATGTCTTATAATTATTTTATATTTATGAGACTAGCGCTAGAATCGGAGTCCGTGTTTTTAATGAAGTGGTTTGTAATATATTGATAAAAATTAGATATGATATATAGTAGATAAGAGAGATATATATATATCTAATTATATATATATATATATATATATATATATATATATATATATATAAAAGCAGAGGCATTTTTACCAAAATTGTATTTCTTTGCCTGCGCACTCTTCTTTATACGAGGTAGTTGGATAATGAAAATTATTGTCACATCTTTTTATAATTTTAAGAATTCGCGATGATTATGAAGATATTTTAACTAAATATAACCCTTTGCTATCAGTTTCTAGTTTTCAATTATTTTATTTGTTTAAAAGTATTTCCTAAAAAAAAAAAAAATTGAAAAAATATTTTGACTGGTGTGTCGTCTGTATGGTTATACATTTATGGCTATGTATTGCTATACACTAGACTTTTTCTTTCCTTTCTTTCTCATCTGTATTGTACTTATTGTAGGCTCTGAGCAGCAACCTCTTGTTCTGACCACAGATTTGCCGAGATTTATTGATTTTACAAACTTGTTCTTTGTCTTCTCTGGCCCATGTCCCTTTACATTGATCGAAGTTTAAGAAGTAATTAACATATGTTAAAGCCTATTTTGTTAAAGAATGAAAAGCAGAATTTATTTGGGATATTTTGGAGTGTTAAGGAGTTAACGAAGATTGTCATTTTGGGAGCCAAAAGAATTCTGGCTCCGTCAACTTTGTATATACAATAAATATGAAACGCATCAGGAAGTTATCTTGACTACAATTTTAAAACGTTTTTAAATATAAATAAAATGGAATCAAAAGTCTGCTATATAAATTTTATATTTTTTAAGCGATTTATTTTTATTTTGTACCTGTGAGTTATGTAAAATATTTATATAAATATATTGTAATTTGATAAGAATTATTATATATCACTTTTATAAAAAAGATGAAGTATTATTTTCCTTTTATTTTTATATAATATCCTGTGAGTGAATCCTTTAGAAACCTTTGTGAGTGTTTTTAATTATATTTGCTTTTCTCATCTTTAAAGAATGTTTCGATCATGAAAAAAACTCTTAAGGTAGTGTGTTCAGAGGATGCATCAACTGCTTTGTGCCACCCCAGTTGCATCCATGTAAAGGTATCAGTCTTTAGGAGTGGTCACGTATCTCATTTTCTCAATCATTGGTTTCAAAGATTTGATCCACACATCCTCTACCACTTCTAATGCACCTCGTTCTTCACCAATCAGTCCTTCAGTCACTCGACGCACTTTCGACCAAAATACCAGCATATATCTTCCCTATAACACTCGATAAACTAATTCCCTTATAATTCCTACAGTTACGCTTAAATAAGGGTACTATTACTGCTCTTCTCCAACCTCTTGGAACTATACCATCCATTAACGCTTGTTACACAACTTCCAAATCCAATCCATCATCTCGCCTCCGTTCTTGAACATTTCTCCGGTAATTTCATCTATACCTGCAGATTTAGCATTCTTCAACTTTCTCTCACTACCCATTACCTCCTCCCAACTGATGACCTTATCCCTAAAACACCTATTCCTTCTTGCACCATCAAACCCACACACATTCGCCATGACCTCTTCATTACTGCCAATGTCATGCAGATTTTCAAAGCGTTTCCCTCCACACACCCTCACATCCATTTCCTCAGTAACGAAAGCACCATCCCTATTCATTATTCTAAGCAGATTCTCCTTATTCTGATTCTTAACCTTTCGCGCTTCCTTCCAGAAGAGCTTAATATTCCCTTGTAAATTTATTTATCCTCCTTCCACTTCATTTACCTTTTTTTTTTTTTTGCGTATGCATCTTAAAAAAAAAAAAAACTACCTATTAACGTGCTTTATCCCCTATGCAGGGGTAACTGGGGACCACAGGAAATCGAACTTTAAGGCCGGCTATCCAAACCAGCGCCACCAACGTGTTCGTAGTCGAGTTTCTTGCCCCCAGGTAGATAAAACCCAACTGCTACGCAGAGGATTTGAACCAGCGTCCTCTCGTATGAGAGGCGGCAACTCAACCTCCTGCGCCACGAGGAGTAAATTGTAATTAATCCACTTAGAACACTACCCTGCGGAAGACCTATATCCCGAGGCAGCGGTGTGACAATAGAAGAGCAATCGAACCTGGATCTATTTGACCAGGCTTAGTTGTCACAGAAACTGCGAATTGAGTTTAAGGAGAATCCAGTTCTCCACTTTGTGTCACAAGCTTTTTCAAGGTCAAAAGACACCAAGAACCATCCCACCAGTTGAGAAGGCATCCCGGATGTCATGGTCTTTTAACAAGGGATCCATGGTCGAACGATTTTTGCGGAAACCAAACTGGAAGTTTGAAAAGTTACACTTCAGAACATGGAGAAGGCGACCTGAAACCATTTTCTCCATTAATTACAGGAAGGACTGGTCAGCGAAATTAGCCTTTGGGTGTTCCCAGGTTTGGGGATTGGAATTAACAAAAGCTGTAGTTCAAATAGATGGAAAAAGATTCGATCCAGATTCTATTATACAAATCCAGCAAAACGTTGATGCTGAGGGATCATGTCCGGGACAAAAGCACTGTCTTTACCATTCGCCGCGTTTGATACTGAAGTGTAAAAAGACTTATAGGTATTGAAAAATCCAGGGCAGTGTTAAGTTCTCAATTTTGAAAGGTCAGGATAGCGGAAAGAACTCGAGTGGCTAGCAAAACTATAACCTAATGCATCTGCAACAGCAGCAGGAGCGGAGGTCGTGTCGGTTATATCAGGCCCATAACGGAGGAGTTGTTGGAGCGACGAGATATTTTTTGTGCAACTTTCCACACTAAAGGAAGGAGTTGTGGAGTTGACAGTCGAAGTATAATGTTAATTCGCCGAGATCTCGCCGCAGCTGCTTTAAAAATAATCATGTTTGGGGTGGTACGGGTCCTTTGTATTGCCTGTAGAGTTTCTTCTCTCGGTTAGCTTGTGCGCACTCTTGGGACCACCAAGGGGTTGCCGACCGCCTGCCTGAGGAAGATTGCGGAATGCAAGCTTCCGCTGCTGTGATGACAACTTGCTGGAAGAAGTGAAAGGCATCATCAACAGTCGGAAACCGCTTATTGAAGAGAGAAAGTGGGATAGCTGTGGTCTGATGAAAAGGAGCCCACTCCACTCGATCATAACGCCAGCTGGAGTTAGATTTTAACATTGGGCTCGGTACAAGCTCATTTAAAGCTATTGGGTAATGATCACTGCCGTATAAATAATCAAAGCGGGACCAGGTAAAGCGATCCATAAGAGAATGGGAACAAAAGAAATATCAATACAGGAAGAAGTGTGTGTATCTAAACGTTCATATGTAGGGAGTCCTGTGTTAAGGCATCCCAGGGAAAAGGGTGTTAGAAGATCTACAAGGATCTTGGACTTAGACGAGGTGACAGAGTCGCCCCATAAGGGGTGGCGAAGGTTGAAGTCTCCTAGTATAACAACCGGAGTAGGGAGCTACTTAAAAAGATCAGCTAAGTCGACCTTAGTAAATTCAGTACTCGGAGCCAAGTAGATCGAGCAGACAGTAAGGTAGGTGGACAAATGAATTGCAACTGCATGAAGTTTAGTTTGAAGAGGGACTGGAGAATAGGGGACATTTATGAATGAGTATTCCTGCACCTCCCCTATCATTGTCACCTCTTTCTATAGAGGTTAGAGGCGATTTATATTCCGACGGTTGAAAGAAGTCGCGATGACAGTCGAAGTTCCTGCAAACATGCACTTTGGTGTACATATGTTTATTAGTTGAACAAGTTCTTCAAAATTAGAGTAGTAGCCACGACAATTCCATTGAAGGAAGGTGGCCATGTGTTGTTATAAATATTATGAGGATGGTCTTTTTGAGACAATTGTCTCTATGTGACTAGGTGTAGTGTTGGAGGTAGATTCAGGCGAGGAGGAGCAACAAATCCTGGTTGTAAAGAATAGTCATACAACAGAGATTTGGGTTGTAAGATGTTTTTGGTGAAGGAGCTTCGCCATGAATGAGATAAATTGAGTTCAACCAAGTCCATCTTATTGTGGATTGGTTGGTTGTTGGGAGAGCAAACCAGAATGTTCATGTTTAGAATGGGGAGCGTCATCAGTATCTACTAAGCAGTTGATTCAGAAATGTGGGTATATCGAGCTGTTTCCATGGAAATGGGTAAGGAAGGTGTCATCAGAAAGGTGCTATCTTTTTGAAATGGTGTTGAGAGTTGTGATATTGGGTTTCGATATAGGATTCGTTGAGTTGGGTTGACAAAGTCAGTATAAGTCATCATGCGAGTGATTTTTGGAAGATTGTACAGTTTGATTTACAAATAGAGGCCTCTGGGTCCTCATGCCTCCAGCAGATCCAGAACGCTTGAGCGTTTGCGAAGTTTACGTTGGATGGTTTTCCATTCGCCTCTCGAAAGCGCAGGAAGCATTAGGAAGTGAGTGGGTCATCACATCAAGCTCTATTTAGGAGCTGTTAACCATTTCATCCGCGAAGGCATAGAACTTTGGAGAGTGCTAAGATAGGAAATTCGGAAGAAGAGTTATAGGAGGATTCAGTAGAGCTTGCAAACTATCAGTGGTGGGTTGTTCGATAGCTGTGATTGTTTGGGTACAATCTATTGAAGTCATTGATTTTGTCTCAGGAATAGACTTATGGCGAGGTCTCTTCTGACTTTCATTTTTTACGTTTTTTTTACTGCTTTTTTTTTTTTTTTTTTTTAGAAATTAGTTTTAGTTCTGAAGAGGAGACTGCGTGGATTATTCTTTTCCCTTTGTGTTTAGAAGATCTTTTCAGGAATTTGAGTAATAGTGGGAGAGGGGCGTATTAGGGACAAAGAGACAATCTTCTTGCGTGAGTTTGGAGAACTTATTAGGTAGGGATGGGACAGTGTGTCTTGGCAGGAAATATTTTCCAAGTTTTGTGTTGGATGAACCAATTTAGTTTCATTGTTGGTTTGTTGAAAACTAGTTCTCGGGATAGGGTTGTTGATGGCATTTTGGACGGGAGATTGGATCAAGGGCTGCTTTTGTACTATTTGGAGTAGTTGGTGGCAATACAGACAGGTTACAGTAACTGCCTGAGTTTCGCTGGGATTTGGGAGAGGAGTTCTACTGGGATGGGGTTGTGTCGGTGGATTAACACGTGGAGGCATGTGGGCAGCTGTAAGTAGCATAAGATTGCCTTTGTCTTGTAGGATATTTTTCATTGAGCTGGCGTATGGCATCTCTCCTGCTCAATTTATGTATGGTACATAACTCCAAAACTTCCTGTTCAAATAGGTAAAGCGGGCATTTGAAGGAAGAAGCACTGTGGAGTCCTCCGCAGTTTTCACAGGGAATGTGAAATAATTCTCCGCAGACTGGGCATATGTCATGCGGTCCCTACAGTATTTTCGGGGATGACCAAACCGTTGACATTTAAAGCAACGTCTGGGTCGGGGGATAAACGTGCGAATACTGTAACTTGTGAACTCTATTTTCACCTTCGTAGGTGGATGAGGGTATTAAAGGTCAGCAGTAAACGAGGATTTGGGGTTTCAGACGAGTGCCGACTAGAGTAAAATCTATAAATGTTTATACGGAAAATCATTCTCGGTTGATGGAAATTATAATGACAGCAGTATATCTTCGTCTTTCTGTTCAAAAGAATAAATAGTGCCTTTAGATGTGTTTCTTATTTCATCAGGAGTAGAAATAAGAGGAATGTTTGCGAGAGACGTTAAGGATGACAAAATAGAACTTTGATTCCGGGTAGTAGCTTGAATGAGAAGGGACCCATTTCTCATTAATGTGACTGGAGGGTCATTCGCATCGCTAAGAAGAATGGTTCTTTGCTCAGTAAAAGCTTTGGAGGTAGTGGATCGCAATATGTAATATATCGGGAATGATGTATCAGCTGGCATTCCTGGAGGGGAGGAGCAGCATATGGAGTAAACGAATGAGAACGACTATGACGGGGGGCACATTTGCGGGATTTCCCAGACCGTTTGGGCACCTGGGGTGTTAGGGGCATGCCAATCGACGAATCGCTGAAATTATGCAAAGAACCCTCAGGTGTAGGAGAAGGAAGAAAGGAAGAAAAACAAAAATACCTGCTGGTCTAGGAGTAGTAGGGACCGCGGTGGGGTCAGGCTGGGAACTTGACAGATGGCAATTGTTGCTGATGTTGTTAAACTCACCTTGGTTTAAAAACGTTTTTTCTTTTATTGACTTTTCCATAAAAATTAAACCACAAACTTCGTCTCCATAGATGAGCAAATATTACAATAAAACAAATGAAACATAAAAGTAAATAACATGATGGGCTGGAAAGGCGTAAATTTCATAAGGAAGGGTGATCCTTCTTCCCACAACAAGTTACAGGCCAGAGACCCACACAACCTCCCGGACCCCACCCCGTAGGGTAGGCTGTGGATGTGGCCTCGGAAGATCCTCCCGGAACTCTACGCCGGTTTACCCCCCGTGTACCACACGGCACCTTATATCTTCACGCAGAGCCCGAGATTATACACCAAAGTGTAGAACAGCCTCCTCAGTGGTTAGCCAAGGCTCGGGTTCCCTACAATTGGCGGCCCGGTCAAAGGTGAGCTAAAGGACCAGTTTTTCTCCTGTACCCTCATCCATGGGGAGGAAGTGTGGGGTGAAATGAAAACCCATGGGGGAAGAGGCACCGAATAGCCCAAGGGGCTGTGACGGGAAAAAAAGGGCAACCTACGTACAAGCACTTAAAAGGACTGATGGGTGGGAATTTAAAAAAAAAAAAAAAATTAGAAATTGTGATAAAGAAGGTGGATTGAAAAGACAGAAAATTGATATGAAAAATGAGGGGAAAGGATGAAGATTAAAAGATTACGTATGTGACAAATGCTAATGCACGAATGCACAACAAATGCACATACTACTGCTGGGGCCGAGGGATGCAGAAAGTCCCCCTAGCATTGGTTCTTATTACTATGCCATGCTCTAGGTTGTAATCAAGAGCATAACACCATAATAAGAATCAATATCTCCCTTGCGGGGGTATATATATATATATATATATATATATATATATATATATATATATATATATATATATATATATATATATATATATATATATATATATATATATATATATATATATATATATATATATATATATATATATATATATATATATATATATATATAAATTTTTTTTACTTGATACCACCACTCACGGGCAGGGCCCTTTTCAAGGACGGGGCAGGAAATAAAATACATGAAAATCCACCCAAGCCTAACGCAAATCTCTTAGGTGAGCGCAGACGTGCGATTTAAAGAAAGGAAGATTAAATACAGTTGAAACATAAGATTGCAAGGAGTTCCAGAATACAGAAGTGGCTGGAAAGAAGGAGGCACCACAACGAACGAGTCTGGCTCGATGCTCACACAAAATTTAGGCGAGGGCATGGCACCCCTTGTATTATGAGGGCGACGTAATGAGTGTGGAAATGAGCGCCAACTCCCCTGAGCATTTACCGTTGTAGTACCTATAGAAAGAGATAGTGCGGCCAAGGTCACGTCTCAGAATTAGTAAGTCAAGAGAGTTTGAAACAAATAAGTTTACAAGTCACTTGGCTTTAGATTCAACTCTATGCAATCGCACGGAGCCCCCCCCCCAGATGTGAGAATAGTACTCCAAGCAAGGGCGAATAAGGCCTTTATATAACTGGAGTAGCTTGCAGAAGAAGAAAATTCCCGCAACCTGAACACAAGAACTCCCAGCTTCTTGTGGCCACCGGAGCAACAATTGTTATATGAGGTTTCCTAGACAATTTTGTATTTGTTGAGACCAAGGATGCTTATTTTGTCCACAGGTGAGACGTTAGAACCGTCGAAAAAAATAGGAAAGTTAGGAGGTGCTTTTGAGAGGGAGATGTAAAGAAGTTGAGTTTTTATTATTATTATTATTATTATTATTATTATTATTATTATATATTTTTTCTTTCATATATAATTATGCTTGATATTATTAAGAATATTCCTATTATATATTATTATTATTATTATATTATTATTACATATTATTATTATTATTACATATATTATTATTATTATTACATTTATATTCTTGTATATATTACATATTATTATTATTATATATTATATATTATTATTATACATATTATTATATTATTATTATTATATTATATTTATATTATTATTATTATTATTATTATTATTATTATTATTATTATATTATATATATTATTATTATTATTATTATATTATTATTATTATATATTATTGCTATTATATATATATTATTATTATTATTATCTTATTATATTATTATTTATAAAGATATATTATTATTATTATTATTATTATATTATATTGTTTATTATTATTACATATTATTATTATTACATATATTATTATATATATATATATATATATATATATATATATATATATATATATATATATATATATATATATGAGGAATGAACGTACAGAGTTGTGTGGTGTAAAGAAAGGTAAACGAGAATAAATGAAAGTACATTGGAGATGGTTTATCATGAGGAAATAGATGATGATAGTGTTGGTTAAGCGGATGTATAGTGTGGTGAGTGTGTTGGGAGAGACCGAAGAAAAGTGGATTGAGTCAGTAAAGGAATGTCTGAGTCTGGAGGAGAGAAATGTGAGTTTGCAGAGGCGAGAAAAAGGTGCATAATAGAGTGAATGGCGGGGGTTTTGTGAGAGGTATGGTTGGGCACACCTGGGCCAAGGGATGAACCCTACATTTACGAGATGCCATAGTGATGGTCCGTCCCGGTTCCGTCTAGGGAGGATTTTCTGACTGCGACGAGTTCTCCCTAATAGGTATAAAGGGGGCAGTAAAGCTGGGCTTTCTTTCCACTTGTGTCATATTATTCGCCATTTTACAATGCATGTTACGCTCCTTTTCTTATTAGTGAAGAAAGAAGGGCGGTGTTGACATGATGATTATAGATATATATATATATATATATATATATATATATATATATATATATATATATATATATATATATATATATATATATATATATATATAAGAGATGTGGCGTCTGGTGGAAGGGGGTTGGACCACCACTGACGAGTCCAAAGCAGCCCCCCGGGACGAAATCTCACTCTCTTCAACATCATATAGTCTTCAGCTAATGAAGGAGGTTCTCAAGACAACTCACTTACCCCTTCATATTGGTGACCACTGGAGTGACTAGGCCACTGGACAGGCACAACAAACACCAGCCAGCATCCCATCTTCTCTCAAAGTTGTTCGCCGTGGTAAGACATTTCGTTGTAGAGTTTGTTTTACCACAATCGTTCAACGCGGCATTACATCAATTCAAGTTTTTTCTGCTGGGCCGGTCATCCTGTGCCGCCTGTACCGTACTTCTCAAGCTTCTGCAGGTGCGGACCAACTGCACGTAAGAGTACAGAGTGGTCGAAGCCTTCTCAGTGGCTTTAATGTGTGCACACCTAGCTCTCATCTGACAGCTGACCAACGTCCTTCCAGGTGCGCAGAGCGGAGTGTGCTCGCGGCATTGTCACTGGGGGGAGTTCTGTGGTGTCTGGTGGAAGGGGGCTGCGACCACCACTGATGAGTCCAAAGCAGCCCCCGGGACGAAACGCCAACTCATCACGACAACGCTCACTTTCTTCAACATCATCTAGTCTTCAGCTAATGAAGGTGGTTCTTCAACAGCGACCAAAACCCCTTCATATTGGTGACCACCGGAGTGACTAGTGCCACTGGAGTGGCACAACGAACACCAGCCAGCATCCCATCTTCTCTCAAAGTTGTTCGCCGTGGTAAGACATTTCGTTGTAGAGTTTGCTTTACCGCAATTGTTCAACGTGGTGACAGTCAACTGTTGTTCGTTGAAGAGGCTTGTATGCTCAGGCCACGAATAATGTCGTGCAGAGTGGTCGAAGCTTTCGCGGTTTAATGTGCATACCCAGCCTTCATCTGACAAAGCCGAGTAGAGCGGCCGCGGCATCGCTGGGAGCTGCGGCGCCAGTGTTGCATCATCACGATGAGTCCAAAGCAGCCCTCTTCGGGACTTAGGTCTGTTACCATACCAAAGACAATGTCACTCTTCATTTAGTCTTCGCTGACGGCAGGGTGATCACCGGAGTGACCAGCCACTGGAGTGGCACAACGTCACTCCGGTGGTCACCAAGGAAGGTAAGTGAGTTGTCTTGAGAACCTCCTTCATTAGCTGAAGACTAGATGATGTTGAAGAGAGTGAGCATTGTCGCGATGAATTGGCGTTTCGTCCCGGGGGGCTGCTTTGGACTCGTCAGTGGTGGTCGCAGCCCCCTTCCACCAGACGCCACAGAACCCCCCCAGTGACAATGCCGTGAGCACACCCCGCTCTGCGCACCTGGAAGGACGTTGGTCAGCTGTCAGATGAGAGCCAGGTGTGCACACATTAAAGCCACTGAGAAGGCTTCGACCACTGTACTCTTACGTGCAGTTGGTCTGTACCTGCAGTGAGAAGCACAGTACAGGCGTTCCAGGATGACCGAATCGAGCAGCGCCCAGCAGAAGAAACTTGAATTGATGGGTGTTCATGATTGCTTGCTGGTGTTCGTCGTGCCACTCCATTGGCACATGTCACTCTGGTGGTCACCAATATGAAGGTGGTAAGTAGTTGACTTGAGAACCACCTTCAATAGAGGGATATTGGATGTTGAAGAGAGTGAGCGTTGTCACGATAAATTGGCGTTTCTTCCCGGAGGCTGCTTAGGATTCCTCAGTGGGGCTAACAGCCTCCTGCCCCAGACGCCACAGTACTCCCCCAGTGACAATGCCGCAAGCACACCGCTCTCCGGACCTGGAAGACGTCGTTTAGTAGAGCGAGTAGCTGTCAGGTGAGAGCTAGGTGTGCACACATTAAGGTCACTGACTGGCAGTTGGGACGGCACTGCAGAAGCTTGAGAAGTACGGTACAGGCGGTACGACCGAACAGAGTAGCGCCCAATAGAAGAAACTTGATTTAATGGTTGTTCGGTGGTGATTTGATGGGTGTTCGGAATCACATTTGATGGGTGTTCATGGTTGCTTGTTGGTGTTCGTTGTGCCACTACAGTGGTACTGGGCTCACTCTCTTCAACATCTAATAATCATCTATTGAAGGTGGTTATTCAAGACCAGAACATAACCCCTTCAAATTGGTGACATCTGAGTGACCAGTACCACTGTAGTGGCACAACGAACACCAACAAGCAACCATGAACACCCATCAAATGTAATTCCGAACAACCATCAAATAATCACCGAACAACCATCAAATCAAGTTTCTTCTATTGGGCGCTACTCTGTTCGGTCATCCTATGCCGCCTGTACCGTACTTCTCAAGCTTCTGCAGGTGCGGACCAACTGCACGTAAGAGTACAGAGTGGTCAGCCTTCTCAGTGACTTTAGTGTGCACACTTAGCTCTCACCTGACAGTTACACGCTACTACTGGTGGTCGCAGCCCCTTCCACCAGACGCCACAATATATATATATATATATATATATATATATATATATATAAGTTATTATATATATATATATGTTATATATATATATATATATTATTATATATATATATTATATATATATATATATATATATATATATATATATATATATATATATATATATATCTAAACATATATCATAGGGAAAATATTGAATAAATTTAAAATCAGTTTCACTTAATTATACCATCTGATATTTGCAGCGAGGAAATTTGGATGTCTCTTAAAAATTTGAACTTGTGAGGGGGTGGGGTGAAGAAAGATAAAAAAAATACCCCTTTAAATTACCCAATAAGCTAATAAAAAAATGGGCCCTGTTATGTTTTTAAGACTCCGTCAGTTTTGATTTTTTTTTGTTTTTTTAACATATTGTTGTATATGATAATAACAATCAATTTCAGTGGTGATTGACATGATGTCCAAAACTTGAATCTTTTGAATAAGTATGGAAAAATCACAATTATACCAATAAAATTTTAAAAAATGAAATATCTCGAAGAAAAGTACAACACTTACAGAAAAACCAATTACATATTTGAAATCAGCGTATAAAGCTAATAGGAAAATGTAAAAACAAAAATAAAAATAAAATATTTTTTTCATAAATGAAATATCTCGAAAAGTACGACACTTACAGAAACCAATTATATATTTGGAATTAGCGTAAAGCTTATTACAAAATGTAAAAAAATTAAAATAAAATAAAAAAAAGTAAAAAATTAAAAGCTCGAGCCGACGGGGACAGAGGGGACGTTTTCCATACTCCGTAAGGGGAGGGGGCGGAGGAACCCCGCGACACCCAAATACCAAAGAGCGGTCTGGGAGACCCTCCCCGGAGGGGGAAATAGTCCTACCCTTGCGTTCCCCGGAAGGCCGAGAGACCCGGACTCCTGCCATCTTTGCGGTTTACCTTGGGTATTCTTTAGTTAAAAAGAAAAAAAAATTTTTAGTCCGACGGAGTCGTAAAACGTAACTGGTCCATATATTTTTGAATCATGTCCGTCACCCCTTAAATTGACTGTTAGATCATATACTAGAAATTGATAAAAGAACAAAAGTTAGAAAAAACGCTGTAGCCATTGAACTCAACAAGCTAATATAAAATGTAAATGAAAATTAGCAATAACAACTAAAAATAAGGAACAAAATGAATCTATTTAATTTTATATTTTATAACACTGGTTCATCGAACCTTTAATTTTACAAATTGCTTACTATCTTCGAAGAGAAAAAGATTTGGTTAAAAAAAAGGTTTGAAAGAGACGGAAGTATAAATAATTTATGGTAATGAAATCGTTTCATAAATTTTAATATATTTTAAAAACGTCAAAAATATATTTATTAAATTTATAGCAATTGGTGTAAAGCGTTAAAACCGGTGATCGCCGTTCTTTTCGAAAATATGGGATCAAATTATAAAGTTGGAATATTTTTACCCACGAATTTACTAACTAGCAACTGTTCTCTAGCAATTTCATTGAACGAATGCTTTTGAATGTACTTAAGGTACTTAACGAAGACCGATCTTCATAATCTTCGTGAAGATCGATCTTCATAATCTTCACAAGATCGCTTATTCGCCTTCGCCTATGCGCCTTTGCGCCTGCGAATTTTCGCCGACCGGTGGCTGTTTGTTAAATTTATTTAAAGTAAACTTTAGTGCGATAATAAAAGCATGCTTTATAAGGAAAAACACATTTAATAATTTTTGTAATTATAAAACACCGTAAACCAATATCTACACGTCCTCTTCCTTCTCCATGTCCTTGTGGTTCATGTTTTCCCCCAGGAGGTTCAGCACAAGCGCTGAAGAAGTTGAAAATTTTCAGAGCCATAGTTGCCAATTTATTTGTAGTTAAGAACTACTGAACTATTTATATATATATATATATATATATATATATATATATATATATATATATATATATATATATATATATATATATATATATATATATATATATATATATATATATATATATATATATATATATATATATATAGTTTTACACTGTTTTTTGAAATTGATACAAGTTTGCCACGCTTCTAAGTTCTAACTTTTAAGGGTAAAAATGCTTTGTTCCTGTTCATAGGCGCGGCTATAGGCGCAGAGAATTGCAGCCTTGCTTAGTCCGCCTTTAAAAATTGTTGCGCTGCGCTACAATTGATATTACGCCACAATTTACTAACTGGCAACTGGTCTCTAACAATTTCACTGAACGAATATACTTAAGGTACTTAAATGGTACTTAACGAAGATCGATCTTCATCATCTTCTTGAAGATCATCGATCTTCGTTATCTTCGTGAAGATCGATCTTCGTTAAGAGGTATTCAAAACCTCCAATGAAAAGGTAACGGAACGGAAAAATTCAACCAATTAGAATCCTCCTTCCAACGTTACAAATTAATCCCATTACAACGTTACAATTTTCCAAAAGAACGGAGATTAGTAGTTTTAACACTCCACACCAGTCGTAAAAAATAAAATAAAAATTTTTAGTGCAGGGCTGCAAAACAAAATGCTTAGTGCAGGGCCGTTAAAAATGCTTTGTGTAGGGACTTTAATAATGCTTAATACAGGGCCGTAAAAATGCTTAGTGTAGGGCTGTTACAAAAGCTTAGTGTAGGGCCTAAAAATACTATTATTTAACTTTTTATAAATTATTTTTTATTTTACATGTGCTGGTAATTGCATCTATTATGATACTTCGCCTAAGAGAAACTTGTCGTATATACATAATAATATGTCGTATATATATATATATTATATATAATTAGTATATATATATTATATATATATTATTATATATATATATAGATCTGTCCTGTTAACTACTTGTCTAAGTATTATATTCGTCCGTTATTATTGGCTATATGCTTTACATCCAAAATAACTTAGTGACCGTGACGGATTCACTTTGCAATTATTACGTATAGTATAGTAGTACTGTATAGAATATATTTCGAATAATCGAGCGTATTGCTATTAGTTATTATCATACAGAGTCTATACTATAACTCGATAGATACTCATTAGTTTATATAGCACTCATTTGGCAACCTATATATATCCAATAGTATCAAGGAGCCCTTTATTAATCCATAATCGTGGAACTATAGCGTAATAAGAGGTTGCGGGCTCTAGTACGAGTGTAATCCTTGACTTCACTGAAGTCTGATATCCCATATTATATAACTATTATATCTATATACTCTCCTTATATCTATATATATTATTTTTAACTTATTATTTATCTTAGTATTAGTAGCACTTGTCTCGTTTGCTTTGGTCTCGTGAGGTAGCTTTTACAATATCGATTATCATTAGGAGCGCTTTACGACTTGATGAACTTCGTCTAGATACAACATAAAATAAAATTCGCCCTTGACAATTCGTGTGTATATAAATATTTTTTAAAGCGTTTTATTATGAGTATAGACCTCTATCGAGTATGTAATAATTTTTATCTACACTTGTTTCTGCATTACACATTTAAAGACCACAATACTAATTTTATAAGTATAGACTTTAACCCTTCAAGCAATATCTTTGAGATGAATATTATTTGTAATAACATAGTTAATTTATACGCTTTACAGCACGTTTTAAATAATATTCATATTTCTTCTCATTTGTGAGTTTGTCTGTTTGTTGAGTGTTTATAAACTGATTTGATTAGTTATCTCTATGAGAGGAGCTATATTTTCATTACGGCGTGTGCAATCTATCGGCTTGCATCTTGTCTGAGCGTTTTTGATATCGTGACAGGTCTTCCTGGTTTTCAGCATCTTCGTAAGTGCTCAGCATGTGTCACGATTCTTATCAGTATATATCCAGTTTAATGAAATTACGGTGGATATAGGTCGTGAATTTATTAGCACTTAACATTTCTGTGGTTAATAGTAAAATCCATCTATAACCTCTAATTTCTAGATCGGTATATACCTATATTACTCTTTTACGCATTTCACGTAGTTCAGATCTACATTATCCGTTATTATTTCTGTCAGCTATATGACAGGTTCATTTACTATGTATCTTTACCTTTCCATATCATAGTGCTAACTTTATATTTATTTACCATCCTTTATCCTATAATATCTAAGCTGCTACTTATTATATTACCTAGTATATTTCTATGGAGCGTGATATTGCTGAGGAGTATAATGCTTCACTTTATTATATAATTACTATTTTCAGAGTTAAATCTTATATTCAGATTATATTATATATTATAGCAGGTGACATACTAATTTAATACTCGTAATACTCATATCATATTATTTATATCTGGATATATATATATTATTTTATATTATAGTATAGATAAATTTACAATCCTAACTCCCTATATATATATATTATAGGATATATTAATACAAGAGTTGCCGGTATAGCTTAATCGTGATTAAATAGCGTTTATATGATTTATATAAACTGTATATATACAGACCTCTACATAACATATACTTCAAAACTATTATGAATTATTGTATTAAATAGCTTATTCGGCGTCTACGTTCCGGCGTAAATTTAAATCGCGTACCGGTAAAAACAATATTTTTTGAATTGATAACGACTTTCCACCGTAATCTTCTATATACATATATTAACTGTTATCTTCATGATATACCACAAAAAGATGCGATAATAAGCTATTTTCCATATATATATATATTGAAATACACTAATGTTTCCTGTAATTTATGTATCCAACCGCCATGCAATTATAGTTGTTCAGAAAGTCCGATGATCAAATGAGCGAAATTGTATGTATAGCGTAGATATGTATTTTAGGTGATTTATATTTACATACTTATTTCTAGTGATCCTGATCATATATACTCTACAAGTAGTACTCGTTTATTCTTATAAAACTATAAATATATATTAATATATAGTATATATATAATTATATTAATATATACTATAAATCACTATTAATTTACGTTTATAAAGTCCGATACTTCGCTAGTATGAATATATCATAGATAATTATACTGATTTCTGTTCCGTGCCTGAACAGAATCATCTTATTAACCCATAATACCGTGACTTATTCACTATACTAATAGGGCGTAGTTATCTTATAATATAGATATGAACCTTATAAAGGATTTTGTTCAGGAAGGATACTGATCTATAGCCATGACGGGATACTATCCTTGCATGAGATTTCTTACTACTAATATGCACATGTACATTGTACATGCTCCTATATCTTATTCATCGGCTATATAAATATAGATATTAAGGTGTAGTAGGGGTCTCCCTCATATACTGTACTGGTTACTGCATATATTGTCTCTACATCTTACCTAAATATGGAAGGATATATCAGTGACTTATATATCCTAGATAACTACATTATGAGCATTCTTATATCATTAAACTATTGCAATTAATCATGTATACTATCATTTTGAGGTATTAGTGAGTGGCTTCTACCTAGTCTTGTTATTCCACGTGGAGCAACTTCATACTTACATATTTTCCGTAACTAACCAATTATTTGTTTTTCGTCGTCTCTATCTAGTATATATACTATAGTATATATGGCATCGATACAGATCTTCTCCTTTACTGGTATTGGATCACGAACTTCGTAGTCTTTAGCTTTAAATATAAAAGTACCCTTGGCCAGTCATTCTTATGGTACCTTCGGAAAGGCGTATAGAATATGCACTGAGGTTGGGTAGTTTGCGGAGCCATGCACTCTATTGACTTATTAAGGGTCAACTTCCTACTATTCTTCATTGGATGTCGGACGTGTGAGTATAATATATGTTTCTAGTCGTTATATGATGTGTCTCCTATATATAATATTAACTAGTCCTAGTCGAGTTTTGTCCCTGTAAGAAGGTGGTGTATATATAGGTAGAAGGACCAACTTGTATGCTATTTATCTATAATTTATTATCAATTTGATGATTATATTAGTATACCATCTCCGCCTTTCATATATGATCACTCTCATTAATATTTGACTCGTAATATACTATATATGGGCCTATATCTCAGTTAACTACTTATCTTAACTCTTGTATATAAAGTCTAACATTCAGTTGTCTCATTATATAATCGAGTAGCTCTATAGTATTTATCTATTGGTCTTATATCTCTAGCGTGTACATTTATACATTATTTCACACGTCAGGATAATAATATTGATGACTAGGTGCTTATTCTACTCAGGTAATAATTACTAACTTCATT
Source organism: Trachelipus rathkii (assembly GCA_015478945.1). Lineage (NCBI taxonomy): Eukaryota > Metazoa > Arthropoda > Malacostraca > Isopoda > Trachelipodidae > Trachelipus > Trachelipus rathkii. The sequence goes on from JABUQX010088836.1 coordinate 19,794, forward strand.
GGTAGCGATAGCTCTATTTTATCATTTTGATCCAAAGTTCGTCTCTATGGTATTATATCCCTTCCGTATACTGTGATACACTGAGTAGTAGTGATTTCCTTAAATTATAATATGTCTGTTGCTACGATGAGCGCCTTACTATCACTTCTTACGCATATTATCTATCTCCTCATAGCTTATTGCGCTGTGTTCTTTGTAGAGTCTCTTATACGCTACTAATCATCACGTCTTACAATATAGACTACTGGTGGAGTGCGGTAATCAAAAAACTCATGCACTACACCTATCATCATATATAATCTATAGCATTGAGTATAGCGGCTAACTGGACTATGGTATGTGTAATTGTATGGCATACTTCCAGTCTACTCGCTTCTTAGACCATTATCAGTACTGAGTGTACTTAGTGACGAATTGTCCCTATACGTAGGTTACATCAGTTCTCTCTAGATGGAAGCTAATGGATTTGAGAGTGCACGGGGTGATGCCTATATATATTCCCTTGCGGAAGGAGCTAGTACTACATCGTCTAATACTAGCTATTTCATTGATATAATACGATTATACTATCAGTATGATTCATAAACTATACTGATACGGTCCTTTCGCTACTATAATATAAGAGCGTGTTAGTTCACATACTATTCTTTACTTATTGCTATTATTTGACTGGTAGGTTATAATTTACTTATATACATATTTGCTTTCTCACTGACATCTTTACTCAAACGAGCGTCATTATATACAGCGATTTGAATTTTATATCCTATATCTATATCTATTCACAAGTGGTATTTATCCTAAACCTCTATGCGGCTCTTACAGTTGAGTAAATTATAGTCTTATATGCATATTCGTAAGTAGCGTATACTATCACATGACTTAGTATGACTAGGATTCTTTGTATTCACGCGGAGTGTATCCAATTAACTACATACTATATGTCAGGTTACATATATATACCTATATAATAGTATGGTATATAGATAGAGGACGGAGTATGGAGCTTCAGCATGTAGTTTCCGGACTCACTTATGTTCTTACCCATTACTCACTATTATAATAATACCGCTATATTTATTTGTCTGATTTTATTTCAAGCTGAACTAATAGTATTCGATTAGGCGGTGATCCTCTAGGATATACATTAGTATGTACGTGGGGTAATTAATTATACACATCTAATTCGGATTCTTAGAGGCTCTCTACATTCGTTGCTTTACCTAGTGACTATATAACTACCGTAACTATCTACTTGAGTCTGTGCATTTCAGCAGTCCCTCTCTTGTCTACCTATAGACTGACTAGCACCTAAATATTGATTCTGATTGTGATCCTCACCATGTGAGGTTTTTATTAGCATACGAACGTAATATAGTATCCCAGATGGGATAGGCTAGAAACTGCGTCATTCCACCTAGGTAGTTCGATAGATATGCCGTTTAGTTATCACTTCCTCTACATATGTGCGCTGTAGGGTCATTTTACTAACATGCTTCAGATTTCTCATCTTCAATAAGTCTTCGGCTGTATCCTCTCAAGTTCGTCTGTGCCATCAATGGACACGCGTAGATCTCGTAGGGTGCTCTCAAACTGTCTTCGGTGAGTGGAATGTTCAATATACACGTGAGCTTTTTGACTGATGTGAGTGTCTTAGTTTGCTTTCATTCTATTAGAACTGGCTTATCCTACTTCTTTTCGTCTTGGTTAGAAGATATCTTTGTGTAGATTAGCTGTCTATAGTCAATGAACTTATATTAACAAATCATGAAATGAGCGAACTTATTTATATTAGGGGGTACCCCCGACCCTGACCATTATTGTCCTCATTTAGTGAGAAGTAACTTTGAACATTTCATTCCTGGATCTCAACCTCAAAGAATTTCTTTTAAAGAAAAGAAGTAATTTAGACGCACATATTATTTGTGTCTTCCGCAGATATTTACATAGGTACAACAACGCGATTTTCATCAGATAATCCATGTCCCTGTTGTTAGTGTGTGGTGAAACGCTAAGCCTGGTACCTTCTTTTTTTGGGATTCCGTGCCAGAAATAAACTTAATGAAGAACAATCTTCGCATCCATCGTTCCCGAAGAGAACAGTCACTTGTCGTAATATTCTACAGATAACCTGGATCACTTTTCAAGGCTATTAGACAATTAAGGCAAGTCTAATATGTTGAAGAGAGATAATTACCATCAAGTGACCCGCCTTTCTCGTCAGCTCATTTAAGTTGCCGATAACTGCTCGCAAGAATAAAACGTCATAGGCAGCATTGGATGAGGATATATTATCCGGCTGCAAAATTATTCGTTGACCATAACTAAAATTTTCAAGGTTCCTCTTTCTAACACTACTATAAGCCTACAATATCTTAAATGTCATCAAAGGAAGCTTAAAACAAGTTCATAGTATAAATAAAACTTTTTAGAAATTTGCTTTTAAAATAGATGAAAGTTACTGATATTACTAGAGCCAAAAAACCAAAAGTTGAAGAAATAGTTAAATTTTATTGATCAGTAAAATATGTACTTACGCTTTGTTTTGCAAAGAGTTGGAAACAATAGTACCGGCGAGATAGTTTTCGCTTCGTCTATTTCTATCTCATAAACTGTCTTTATCGAAATGACTATTTTGTAGAAATTATGTCTTGATGGTGCAGCATCAATGAGCAGAACATAAAGGATTTTTGCGCCAGTTTTACAGGAACATTTATCATTGAAATAACTCAGACGTGTTTTTCTGCAAGGAAGCAAGTCAGGGAAAAGTTGTGGTGAGCAGATTGTATGAAGTATAAATCAAGGTTGTGAAAATAGATTAAAAGGTTAGGTTGTGACTTTGAAAGAGAAAGATCTTGAAAAAATGTTGTGAATGGATGCCCCCATATATCTCATTATATCTCGGGTGATGTATGAACAGCGCTCTTACTCAAAGAGAACTAAATTTTTTTTGAGAAGAGAAACACTGATGCATTTCCAGGTATGACCTGCAAAATGATGAATTTGGTGTTTACAGTGTCATATATCTGTCAGATAACATTTAGAAACATTGTATGTTTCAACATTTATAACTGGGATGACAAGAAACAAAGTTTATTCAGATAATGAATATGAAAAGTTTTCATGGAAAGGTGATGCTTCTTGAAGTCTGCAATGAGAAAGTGATTTTCAAAATTTTCCATTCGTGTAAACTCTTTGAAATGCAATGGAGAGTTGAATAGCTAAAACGCTCTCATCTCTGGTCAAGAATCATCGTGCTATATAATAGCAAGCATGTACTATATCTACACGTGAACTATCATTTTCCTTTATCTTTCCCGTTCGAATATTGAGAATGGCAGTTGGATTCCCCATTGCCCTTCCCTTTTTTCTAGCAAAGTGAAACAGATATTGTCTTTATAAAGAATGAATATAAAATCTCATATCACGATATCTTGTTCGAAAAGTAGCCTACGAATTTAGATTATGCTTAGCGCTCATCTTTTAATAACTTTGTATAGCTACTTACTGTGAGTCTAAACGCTAGTACTTATCGAGCTGCGTGGCTATTTTTAGAGTCCTTAGTTATACACATAAGCCGTGAGTAATCCTTAACTAGTAGAAAGTCACAAGTTTCATACTTTAAAGAGACAATATATAATAAACACAACAAAATAATTAAACAATTAAAATAAAAGTGAAAAAGATAATATTATTACAATTTATGATTCAAATATATATATAATACACAAACCAATGTATTGAGAGTTAGCGTTGAGTCTCTCTTGCTCGAAATACATTGTCACTGGCTTGCGACACATACAGACACAGTTTTAGACCATAACGATAGGCAATACTTTGGTGCTCTCATAGATAAAGCATGACGAAATTCTTCTCATTGTAGATCGATTTAAACGAAACTTCCAGAAATATTTTATATCTATTATTATTATTATTATATTATTCAATTACTTATTATAATTATTAAACAAGGATGTTTATATTAGATATTACTATATAATTATAATATCATATATTTATTATTTTATTATTATTAATTAATCATATTATATTTTTATATTAATTATATTATAATTATTATTATATATTTATTATTATATTATTATTATTAATCTATTATTATTATTTATTATTATTATTATATAATTGTATTATGTATTAATTTATTTATATAACATCTATTATTATCTGTTCTAATTGAGTTGATTAATATAATATAATTTTTTTAATATTATTAATATAAGTTAGTAGTTTAATTAAATTAGTTTCGATTATAAATATGTATTTTTATGAGTTGTTGATATTTACTTAAATTTAACTTGATTATATTAATATTTAGATTAGAGTTATCTTAATGGTATGGTAAGATTTACCATTGAATATTGTACAGTGTGAAATATAGGAATTGTCTCGATTAAAGGCTATCTCTATTTATTAAAAAATTTGTGCACCCATTAATAATAATAATTTTTTGTAATTACATTATCTTGTAAATTATTATTGATATTATAATTGTATAGGAATTATTATTATTTTTAACATCATTATTTTATATATTAACGTTTTTTATTATTATATACTTATTATTATTAATTTATTCATTTATTTATAATTATTATTTATTATTATTATATAATTATTATTATTATTTTATTATTAAATTTTATTATTATATTTCTTATTATTATAGTAATTATTTATATTATATTATTATATTTATTGAGAAATACAATATTTGCTTTCTCCTCAAAGTATTTAGTGTATTATATAGTCAATAATTGAATAAACAGAGTAAAGTTATACTTAAATTATTTAGTTGAATTTAAATTTAATATATATAATATTATAATGTATTATGTACTTAATATAAATTTAATATATCATTATTATTATTTAGAATTGTGCACTTCATCTTAATTTAATTTATGCTCTTGAATAATGTGTATATTATTATTATTACAATAATATTATTCAAATTAATTATTATTTTATTATTGAGTGCTTATATTGATGTACTCTTATTTCATCTAACTCATTCTGACTATGTTATTCTTATTCAATTGTCTTCTGCCACAGAATGAATGTGACATATGCTGAATAACCAGCACAAATATTATTTATTTCTAAAATTAAGTTTTTTCTTTATTTTATTTCTTCAACTAGGTCTCCAAACTTTTTCATCATATTATCTTAATCTAAATATTATTTTCAATGATTGAAAATGTTTAATGTAAATAACGTTGTACATTTTGTATGTTATTATTTTTTTTTAATTGTTTAATTTAATAATTATTATTAAAATTTAAATTAATATTAAATATATTTGCTTAAATTAATTTATCTTTTATTAAATATTATAATAATTAAATAATAATTATATCAAATATTACTAATTATTTATTATTCATTATCTGACCCAGTGAAATTATTATATTAAATAAAAATATATTAATTATAATATATTATATTATTATATTATAGTGATTTTTCTTGTTTATTATTATTAATTATTATTATTAAATTATATTATTATTCATATTATTTTTATTTCATTATTATTTGTTTATTATATCTTATTCATCCTTATTTTAAGGGCTTTATTGAAATTAACAATTATTATTATAAAAACATTAGGGTTTTCATTATTATTATTACTGATCATTATTATATTATTATTATATTATTAATTATTATATTATTATTATTATATTATTATTATTATTATTGATTATTATTTATTATTAGTTATTATTATTATGAGTTTATTATTCTCAATATTTTTAATAATTTTTCCTGAATTGTTCTTAAAATTCTTAATTATTAAAAATACTAAAACAATTATTTTATTATTCATTTTAGTAATGTAACAGAATTATTAATAAATCATAAAAAAAAAATCTTTTTTGGAATAATTCATAAATATAATTTATTAATTTAAATATACATATTAAACTTTATATATATTTCACTTAAGACAAATAGAATATTATTAATAATAATAATGTTTAAACATTGAATTTTTTTTATGCTATAATATCTTGAATTTAGGAATGTTCTTTATTAATTCACGTATTTGTATATTTTATTATTATTTAATAATATAATTTTTACAAATATAATTTATTATTATAATAAATTTTTATTTATTTATTTATTATTATATTTATTATGATTTTATTTTTATTAGAATTAGTGTGATGTAATTGTAAAAATTTACACTTTATATAATATTTTTATTTAATTATACTTTATTATTATTATTTAATATTATTTCTTACTTTTTATTAAATTATTTAACCTTTCTAATTATATATATAATATATTACAATTATTACTAATTAATATTATTTTAATAACTTTTAATTGAACATTAATTATTTAATAAATTCATGTATTATTACAATTGAATATTAAAATTTATTAAGTATTTAAGTATAAATAAAATAAAAATATTAATAATATAATAATATATATAGTAATATATATTTTAACTATATCAACGAAATATGAATTAATTTATTTTTTGTACCTTATTCTATTCTTTTACTAATTATATAAAAATTATCATCTATAATATTTTATTTATTTTTTACACAAAAAGCCAATTTTATTAACGATTAGATTATATTGTATTATTATCAATTATATTAATTATGTTCTTTGATTACTTATTATATAATTTTTTTATTAATTATTATTATTACTATATTTAATTATAATTATTAATTAATTATTTTATTTATTTAATCTTTAAATAAAATTTATTACTTATATTTTTATATTCCAATATTGTCATTATTATTTAAATATAATTTCTATTTTCATTTTTTTTATTTTATAATGTATCTATTTCCATATCATCCTTTTTTTCTTTCTGACTATCTATCTGATTAATTATATTAATTAATTATTAATACATAATATTAATAATTATATTTATATAACTTATAATATTATTAATTATAATATATAATTTTTTAATATATTATAATATAAGTATTAAGTGGGAATATATATTTATAAACAATTATATACTTTAGTAGGTAATGTGTTTTACTTTATTATTATATTATGTATGATTCCTGAATTTTCTAAAAAACAATGAATCAAATACTTTAATTTAAATTATACATATCAATTCAAAAAAAACTGTTATTTATTTATTATTATTAAAATTATTATTATTATTATTATTTTATATATTATATTATTATTATTATTATTATTATTCTTAATTATTATTATTATTGATTATTATATTATATATTATTATTTTATTATTATTAATTATTACATTATATATTATTATTTTATATATTATTTTTATTTTATTATATTATTATATTATTATCTATTTATATTATTATTATATTATTATTGATTATTCATTATTTATTATTATTATTCATTTATTCATTTTTTATTATTAATTATTATTATTTTATTATTAATTAGTGAAGAAACTTAGATAATTTAGAAAAGAGCATATTATTATTTTGATGTCTTTTACCTGTTGTTACATCTATTAATATATTCATTCTTTTAGGTATTACTTACTTTAACATATTTAATAATCTTATGTATTATAATTTTTACGATATTGCAAGCTCAATTCTTTTTTCATTATTATATTTATTCATTTTATTTAATATTAATATTTAATATATTAAGGATATTATTTATATTTATTATATTATTAATTAAATTTATATCATTATGTATTTAATTATATATTTAGATTATTATTATTATTATTATATATCCTTATTATTAATTTTGCTACTATTACTATTAAATAATTATTGAGTATTCCTTTCCTATTTTTTTAAAACTAATTTTCAATTATTATTCTATTAAATTAATCTATATTTTTTAATATTATTTATTATTATTATATTATAATTATAATTTATTTCATTATTATTTATACGTTCGATTATTATTATTATTTATATATTAATTATAATAATTATAAGATTTTAGTCCTCATAATAAATATTTCTATCTATCTTAAAGCTCAGTTTACCCTGTGTATAAAAGGTTTTTAGGGGATTTCTCCATGACTAGTTAGTATAGAATACACACAGTACGCACCTACAAAAAAAAACATTGATGTCCATCACTTAATGTCTTAAAGTTTTTTATTTTCTTAGAAATGAAAATAAGCTTGCTGATAAATATAATAGAATATAAATTTTTTTAATATAAACTGCTTATCATACAATAAAAGTTTTTTATAGGCGGAGCTAGCTCATTATGAAATGAGGTGACACTGATACCATTAACATAACAACTGTTGTTAAGTTTTCTATCTGTGTGAGTCCTGTCGTTCAATGACTTATTTAACGAAACAACTTTGTTAATCTTATAAAATCGGTGAGTGAGATTAATCAGGTTATTACGGCTGGCTTTTTATTATGTTTAAATTAAATGAATATTCGTATTTTACCTTTTTCTTAAATTTCCACAATACAAATTTAGAACTGTATAACGTGTGTTTGATAAATAGTTTAATGTTTCACCTACAGCATTACCCGATGATTCTGGAGAGAGTGAAATGATGATTTGTGAAATATAATGACGATAATGGAGGGGTATAATAGTCAATATTAATCAAATGTTTTGTGCTAAAGTTTTATAAACAAATTGCGCTATAATTTACTTAATAGGTTGTATAAAGTTTATGAGGTCTAGTTTAAAGGCTAAGTGAACGTATTTTCTTTTAAGTTAAACATATATATAAAATTATAAGTTATAAACAAATAACTATTATTTGAGAATAGTTTATGCTGATCTTTTTTACACTATCTATTTTTTCATAAAGTACGAGCAGAAAAAATATACTGTGAACTATATAATTTTTTAATATTTTATATTAAGGAGACACGCCTCTTATGGTAGAATTTTTTTACTGCTCGGCCAGGTGCACGGTGCGGGAGTCGGCAAGATAAGGTCTCGGTATGCTGCATTCGCCGCAATTACAGGTCTGAGTTTTATTCTTTCTGGAAGTAGGAGGGGTGAGGGTGCCAACAATCAGCTTCAAATGCCGTAGTTCCGGTTTTGTTTGGATGAGTCATACCCAAATTTTGAAGTTTTTAAAGTGAGATAAATGTGTTTCATGATTGAACTGTTCATGTCTATCCTAATATCATTTGTTGACATTAGTAGTCCATTGCTTAGACAAATAATTTATAGGTACAATCATAATTAACATAATAATCTAAATTAAACTTGAGAAATTAATAAATTGCATAATATATAAATAAATATCAATGTTAAAATATATTTTATTTAATATAAGGGAATTTATTTGTGAAGCCCCCCCAAAATTGTATATCAATAATAACTATTTATTTATTATTCCTTCAGAATTTTTGTTTAAATATTTAAATTAATATAATTGATTTATATTTGAAATTCACCATTTACAAAGAGTATTAAACGAGGAAAAGAAGATTTTTTTTTGGTAATTCCTTGCTTTAATTTATCATTTAGTACGTAATTAAATGCATTATTTTTCTTATTCTCTACTGTCCCTATTTCAGTTGTACTCTTTCGATATACGAGCATAACATCCAGAAAAATAATAAGGCGCCAATTAATTAGAAACAAAATGTTTTTAACACACTCCTCTCTTCGCATTTCTAAGTATTTCCCTTCTCCTTCAACCAAACCCTCCTGCTTACCTATTCAATAATATCTAAACAATAATTCGAAATTTCATAAATTATAATACTAGCGACCTTACAATCTGTATATGTCATCTGACTACTGTAACAATCGACATACACGATATACATGGTTTTCGTGTAGTACTACGGTTTCTCTGATTGCACAATTTTATGATTTTTTCTCAATATAAATCTTACTTAAATTCATATACATCTACTACGTAAAATAGAAATTAGTTATTCACACCTTGACTCAAAGATTTAAGAAGTGGCTAACGCATCATCATGATTAATTCAATCCAAAATAATAAATCATAGCTATTCTCTCTAGAGCTTTTTATACACCACGTATCTACCCGTAGTATTATTTATAATCTTATATTTTAACTAACACAAGAGTACCATCTCATAACATACTTACCTGACTGACATTTTATAAATCAATAGTGCTTATACTAAACTACTAAGATATTTATTAATAACAAAACCCTTCTAACCCAACAATTCATCATCCAATACGGTGATTGACATAACGACAAGATGTCAGCATACTCAAATTCTCAATTCCATAAACTCACAATATTAATATCTAACTTAGTATCATAACCTATTCTCAATATTACCTTAAATATTATAATTCTAGCTTAATATCACTAATAAAAAGGTTTTCTAGGGTATATGAACTGCCTTTAACTTCATCAAAATACCATAAAAACATAATAATACTCTTAACTAACAGTGATTAACATATAAGATATAGCCTTATGTCACTTAGACATAAATGCTAAATAATTCCCCATAACCATATACAAACATTCATATATTATACTCACCATTCATTGAACTACGATACCACATATAACTATTAAAAAAATTTCACCCATACTAATAATCAAAGTAACAGAAATACCAAGAGTAATTTTTATAACAGGGGTAAACGGACATGATTCAAAGGTTCGAAATATTTTAATGAATTACTACACTTACAACACAACATAAGCATTAGATGATACAAGATAATCTTTTAGTAAACATCTTTTGTTATGAATTATAACTCTCTTTAGTTATTTGAGATGGGAGTTTTGTCAAACTAAAAGGAAATACCTCAAGGTAACCAAAAGAAGGCAGGAAGTCGGGGTCTCTGTCTCATCGGCTTCGTGGGACGACAGGTGTAGAGACTAATTCCCCATTACCGGAGGGTCTCTCGAACCCCAATTTAAAGGCTAAAACAGACCCGTCTATAATCGTATTCCTGCATCGGGCCTGACAAATTCGCCCTACGCGGACTTTAAATTTTCCTAGCATAAACCTCACTTCGCCATCTTTCCAACCAGCATTTTTGAAGAGCAGTTAACTAGGAATAAACCGCAATTCCCCCAAACAAACATATTCAGTTCATAAACAATGCACACCTTACTAAAGCAACAATATTTCCATCACATATGACGACACAAATATCTAGTCGGGAATTATAGGCTCGAGCCCCATAATCATGTGTTTTTTTTTAAATTTTTGTATAAGCTCTATATCGCACTGGATGCACTGATTAGAGGTTAGGAAAAGCTCTATAATATTCGGTTCATCTAGTCTGTAGCTTGTCGTATTTTCATTCGCACAGATATATGTTAGATGTCGGGATACTTCGTTGAAAACAAACACTATCTCAACAACTGCAAATGTGATTTTTTAACACAGAAAATCTAGTGTGTAACATTATATCTTTTTAGACGTCTTATATCGACATCATCATATCTACTATGGTGAAGAACAATATGTACGTACTAAGTCGATATTTTCTTGGAGAGGGAGCTGGGTATTCATAGAAGAGAGTTTACGTTCCATGAACAAAGGTATTGGCATTCATTTTGGTGTGACGAGAAGTAATTTTTTAAAAGTCTTAACCCTATATGATTAGAAAATGGTCTTTGAAATTACTTCTACGCTCATTAAAAACTAGAATTAAGGAAATATTTAATATGTAATTTAATTTATATAATTATATTTGTATAATATCCGTATAAAACATATTAATTTATGAGAATAATGATCTTTATCAAATCACGCTATAAAATGAAAAATGATAGTAAATCAGAACATTATTATCCATTATCTTAAACCTATGAATATATTGGAAGATATTATAATATGAATTGGGCTTAAAGGCCGTACAGCTTTAAAAGTTTAATTATATAATTTAAAATATTTTATTTATATTAACCTTAATTAAATTCTTTCATACTTTAGCAATAAAAACATGTTCAAAAAGCATGGTATTTTTTAAATACAATCAACTATTTTTGGCAATCGTGCTATAACCTTTGAAAAAGAAATTTAATCTTCTTAACTACTTGTCTCATAAATATAAAATTTAATATATCTTTTATATTATATTCTAACATTTATATTATATCAACTCTTTTCAATTAATTTAAAATTCAACCTCTACACTTTAAAACATCCAAAGGTGAAAAATATTATACGTTTCCCTTTCCTAGTCTTTCTTATATTATATATATAATATATATATAAATAATAATATAAATCTATATATATAAGTAATAAGTTATATATTATATATTAAATATAATATATATAGTAGATATATTATATATATTATTGCACAATCTCAATTCTAGGGACCAATGTGATAAATATATATATATTAATATTATATATATAAATAATAATAATTATATATATTATATATATATATATATAATCATATAATATTATAATATTTATAATTAAATAATATATATAAATAATATAATTATATATAATATTATATATATAATAATTACTACTATATAAATATATATTATATATAATATATATATATATTATAACTATATATACTATTAGCAACAGAATTCAATTGGACCTTGTAAACTATATTTCTTATGAAAAAAATATAATAATAATAAAATAATATATTCATATAGATACATAAATCAAGTTTTAAATTTTAAATAAATATTTTTTTAATTTTCGCGAATTTTTACGTACAATAAATACAAACATTTAGTACCTTTTTAAATAAACACAGTAACACTCACAACCACACAAACACACACCACAACACACCACACACAACACACACCCACACACACAACACACCACAACCACACACCAACACACACACAATGCATCAACCACTCAACCATATATATATTATATATAATAATATATTTATATATTATATAATATAAATATTATTATATATACTAGTATATATATAAAAAATATATTTTAATATATATATAATATATTAAATATAAATCTATATTATATATAAATAATATATATTATATAATAAAGTGATGCGTAATATCTGATAACAATCAGCGATACGTAAACGATCGATACATTGCGTTATCGCGTATTGGCTTGGGCATACAATGTATGAGTAAGTCTGGGGTATCTTTTCTATATTGTAATCGGAAAAATCGATAACGATACATTTCCAAAAAAAATTCAAACATATATAAAAAGTCTTTATATTAATACTTATTAAGTACAGTATATATATAAATATATATTATATATATACTTAATACTATATAATATTAAAATATAATATTATAAATAATATATATATTATATAATAATATAATATACTTGTAGATTTCATGCCAAGATGGAGAGAAGAAGATAGAAGGTGGACAGTAAGGAAGAGAAGATAAATTGAGGAATTGATAGATTTTGGTTTAAGGAGGGGAATGAAGTCATCGACTGTTTTTTGCAACAGACTCATCATAGTTAAAATTAGATGAACAATTATCAAACAAGAATCGATCAGATCTATATATCATAGACTTAAAATCGCCTTATAGCACAAAAATTAAAGGAACCTGAGTACATAATATCGATCCATGTATTGGTGAGAACATGAGGAGACAACAATGCAGTAAAAAGAAAGAGAATGTGATTAAGGGAGTCACTGAAGGAATTTGGATCAAAAGGAATTTTAAATATAAGTCAGATTAGAACATAAGGAGTGGAGTAGGGGAGATAAATAAAGTAAAAGGAGAAGGATACTAGTAGGATGGGTAGGAACGAGAAAAGACACAAGAGGGTGGACTGATAGAAGTGACGGGCATAAGAGGAAAACGTATAGATTAGAATGGCTTGAATGAAACTACACAGAGATGTGGCAGTTGTAAAATGAAAGAGAGTGAAAGAGAGTTAATCGCCCATAGAAAGTTGAAGAAATATGGGGACAAAGGTTGTTTGAGACTGTTTTTGACTGGCAAAAACATATAGAGGTCAAAGAGGAAAGTGAATAGACAGATAACCCAGTAATTTTGGTGGGAGATACAGACAACAGAGATAAGAATAATTCAGGAAACTTAATGTGAATAACAAGTGGGGATGGGATGGATAAGAGATAGTTGAGGAGGGAGATAAAGAGGAATATTGGGAGATTGAGGCCTAGAACAATAGAAGATCGAGATGGGAATACCCATAGGAATAAAAAAGGGAGAGAAAATAATTCGAAATTGTTCATAGTGTGAACAGGAGCGAACGTACAATGGGGGAAAGTCAATAATTCATATTAGAAAATAAAAAGACGGTGGGTGTAACAATACATGTACACATATCTTGCTGAACACTTGGATATAAAGAGAATCAAGAAACTGAGAATGTAGTAAGCCAGACTGGGGAAGAGAGGGAATTGAAAATCATCATCGACGGATCTCTTGTTCGTCTTGAAAATTACGTTAAAAGGTATGGGAATATAATACGAGCATGTTAGCTTTCATAGTTCTAAGAAAGCTTTTGATCAGTGCCTAGAAGGGGGGGGGGATATGAGATTGTGTGGAGGATTATGTGGAATAAAAAGTTGAAGGAGACCTGGAGAGTTTGTATCATGATAATAAATGTAGTAAGACAGATAATGAAAAAGGAATAGTTTGTTGAATGATCAAACAGGAGGCTTTGTACCGAATTTTGTTTGAGTATCGATTTAGTGATAAATAAGGTAGAAGGATATAGCGTAGACTGGATATCTGATGCCATGATGCGATGCTGACGAAAGACAGATAGCTGAATGTACCATGTTGCTAATAATTTGGATAGAGTATAAGTTAAAGCATTTAAAATTTAGTAGAGAGGAAGGAGTGATACAAGAGACGGAAATAGAAATGTCGTTATCAAATAATTATTGGGAAAAATAGAGGAGGAAAATGTACGAAATATCGCAATGCGTTTATCAAAATGTAAGAGCAATTACATGAAAATGACAAATGAGTAGAGTGAAAAGTGTATCCGAAAAGTGCACCATTACTATACTTGCAGAGAAAATACGACACAACGGATAGTAGAATATAGGGTGCAAGGGGTGTGTTCAGATAGTGTGAAGGACTAGAAACAGACAAAGAAACTTAAAAAAGAAAAGGAGGAAGCGACGGAAATAATGTTACGTTATATAAGATGGATGCACAAATGAGATGTGGAGGAGAGGGTGGAGGAGGAGAGAGTGCATGAGGATGGAGTGGAAGTAGGTGAGAATATTGAATAATTCCTGTGATGCTAAAAGAAGATGGATTTCTGGAGTTACTAGAAATAGAAATGCCTGGCTTTGACCGGTCGGCTTATCTGCAGCTTGTTGCTCATTGTAATTCATATTATATATCATCATCTATCTATATTTCACTCTCATTTATCCAAAATTTATTGAAAACTATTAAATTGTCTTCTTTTCATCTATTAGACCATCAATCATAAAAAATCTAATTCTTTCAATACTATTATCTCGATCACAAATTAAACAAATATTTCAGTTCAAAATCTCGCCACGCGTCACAGTATGCGGTTAGTTCAGGATTCTAACAATATTCGGAATTTCTGCCAGTCCTTTCAGTAAAATAATGGGTGAACTAGTCATACTGTTGTCAATATTTTATTCTTATCATCGATCGTTTTCAATGTTATATATAAAAGTCAGATTGAAAAGAGAGACAATCACTAGTGCATACTTAAATATAATAAAATTGTACGCAGTATTCAATATAGGTACATTAAGTAAGAACAAATATTAACTAGATAGCAGTCACTGAAATTCCTAATAGGGTTTACGATATTATATCAAAGTTGCTGTTCATCTTCAGAAGGAGATGCGGACCTAAAATGACCGTACGTTGACGAAGAAGGCGGAATCAAATTCAAGGACGAAACGTTAGTTAATCCTCCACCAGTTGTATTCTCGCCATAAGCCGCCTTCAGTTCATCGTAACAGATGAGCATCATTCGAGAGTTGAGGGACTTGCGGCAATCGGGGCATATCCGCTTTCGTTTCTTGCGATCTCCGCATTCTTATATCAACATATATTAGTATCAGCGCATGTCTCAAAATCTTATCCGTATTTTGCATCACAATTTCTACATTAATTATACAAAAATAAGTTTTCTGTCATATACGTTTATTGTTGTAAGAGTGTTTTAATACTTTTCAAATTCGTACACCAGAGTAAGTAGCTTGCAAAGCCTTAACTACAATATATAAAATAACGAAATTTCAAAAAACCAGCAAAAATATTTCCAGTAATAGACGCCTTAAACCTGCCTTAATCTTTCACATTTGTGACAATACCTCATGATATAAAACAACATTTAATGGAAAATATACAACTTATATATTTTGTTTTTGTATAAGAGTGCTCAATATAATTAACTAAATTAAATTAATGAATGGAGAGGAAGCTAAAATTCCGGAATATTCCTACCGGAGATCAAAATTAAATAAGAAATATATTATTTATGATTAATTTATAATGAAAAGTGAGTTATTTATTGAAAAAGCTAAGATTACGGCTACATTATTATATAAAAGTGTTTAATATTAGTAATAATCCAGATGTTGATCTTGTAACTCACATCAGTCATTAAGACATTATTTTTATTAATTACAACACTTTGCCTCGTCAAATATCCCCCCGCCTCTTACAGTACCAAATTTTCTGATTTTGAACATTATTTTAATTCAAGTGTATAATAACTTATTTTTCTATAAGCTTAAAACGATAATATTATAATAATGTAGTTCGCTTTAAATAAAACTCACTTATAAATTATAAAAGATATCTAAATAGCTGCTTCTGAACCGATATCTGATTAGCATATCTGGTAATTTTTCAATTTATTTATTTAGTAATATATTCAAAATGCATAATAATCGTATAAATATAATAATACTGATAAAATATTGGTTCTTATTTTTTAGTTGAATATTCAGAATATTTTATATGCCTTTTTCACACCTTTTTAATGAAAATGTGATTTGTGTGTAATGAGTATCTATTAAGATATGTTGTACATTAATTGGTTTTTTATTAGATATTAAATTATTATTAATAATATAATTAATTTAGTAAATTAATTAGTAAGTAATAGATTATACAAAAAAACTACCGCTTTCTTGTTTATTCCTATTAAAAAAAATGGTTTAATTTTATAATTAATAATAGCAAAATAGGCTTTAGAAAATTAAGTTATAGCCTCTATGTAAGGATGAAATAAGTTGTTTAACAAATAGTTATTTGTTAATTTTTGGGATCATGTAGCTAAATATTATTTTTTGTATCTATTATATATTTATAAATAAATATCAGCAATTTTATTATATTTTAAATAATTTTATTATAGAAATATATATTATAATAATATTGTAATATACACAAATGAAAGATTTATTTCATAATTTAAAAATGTTATAGGTCATAATTTATAATAAATTACGTAATTATCAAAAAAGAAGTAATATAAAATTGTCAAGTAAATTATTCAAGTAAAATATACCTGATTATTTGTGGTATATATTATTCTGCAAATTATATCAAATAATGATATATAAAATGATAATTATATCATTAATAAAATCAAAGAAATTCGAGAATAGTAGAAACCTTTCCTGTCTCTGTATAGATCCGTTAGTTTTTTGCGATGGCAAACTAGCTCCGAGCCTTCCGAGCAGAACGCCAAACCATGTATATGAACTGGTGCGCTGAATAGCAGACGAGTGCGTGAGCAAAGTGATATATCGTAACATAGTGGAATTATTGACGACGTTACACTTGTCAATCAGTAGCTGTATAAAAAAATTATACTCCTCTTAGAGTGTTACAGTTATAATTTGTTCGGCGAACTGTAGAACAGAAACCACTTACTTATATAAAATGCATGAAATAGAGTTTTATTGTTGTTGAAACCTTATTAAAATTAGAAATCTATCTATTTGATCGAGTGACTAAATAAATGTAATAATTTATTA
Organism: Trachelipus rathkii; assembly: GCA_015478945.1. Lineage (NCBI taxonomy): Eukaryota > Metazoa > Arthropoda > Malacostraca > Isopoda > Trachelipodidae > Trachelipus > Trachelipus rathkii. The sequence goes on from JABUQX010088836.1 coordinate 37,734, forward strand.
TAATTATTTCTTACTCATTTAAAAATAATAACCAGTTATAAGTAAGTGCAATTTTGTTTCGATTTTCAATAATATGTTGAATAAATAAATGCATTTACATAATATTATAATAATTTTCTAAACTTTCACAATAAATTTATACATACTGTATAGTAAAATTATATACAATATTGTCCTGATACAGCCCCAGGGAAACGTATCGATAAAGGCCACTCCGAAGCACCAGCCGGAGAAGGTAGAATTTGAGTAATCTCTTCTTGTATCTACCTTGTTGCATCTATCTATCTATCTATCATACTATCTATCTAAGTAGCATTAGATATGAGAATAATGAAACCTGTGATCTATAATTTCAAATTTTCAAATTAACCTTAATCACAACTAAAATATTTAGTTTCATACTGTGCTTTATAGGCATTGAATATAGATGTGAATTTAAATATATTCTTTTTATGTATATTACTTAAAATAGCCTTCATAAATCACATAATTACAAAATTATAACAAAGTAAATAAATATTAATTCAATCAATGGTGTTTATAGAATCCAGGCTGTCTTATTATATGTTGTCTAAATATAGTGATAAATAATAGACTCACTAATATTTATTTTATTCAATAATAATTAATAAGATAAAGTAGGTATATATATAATACTTGACATAATTGAAGTGTCTAATAAGATTCTTTCAAACTAAATAAAGGCTTTAAAATAGTTACTATTTTTTATACGGAAAGAACATAAGTATTGTAACAAACTTAAATTATTCAATAATGTATATAGATAGCACTTTACTTTATTAATATCTACAAAATAATAGTATACTAACATCATCATAATAAATTGACTTACATTAAATACAGTCATTCTTTTGCAAAATCTGAAATCACTTTAAATAATTAAGTGATATTTTAAATTTTTGAATAAAAAGGATATGAAATTTATTGTTTGTATGCAAACAGTTATTGATTTATATATTCTTACGTTATATTGTATTACAATATTTTATGAGATTTGTATAAGGTAATGTATATTAAATATGAAGTTATAATATGAGTATAGTGTTTTGTGAGGTTTAATCTAACAAAAATGGAAAGCAGAGGCTGTCAAAATGTTTGGTAAATATATAAATGGAGGTTTCATGAGGAAATATATAGCTCAACTTTAATTATATCAACATTAATCTTACATTATGTAATTAATAATATAAAAGTGAAGTGTGTAAAATATATTACTTAATAGCTAATATCATTATTGAGTAGTATACACTTATTCTCAATTACATTGAGTTTGGATGAGATTTTAATAAATCATTGACCTCACATAGACTACACACTAATATTATTCTGAGTAATATTATGTATTTTTACAATATAGGTATAATTGAAAAAATTACAGATTTTTTGATTGTGATTATCAGCTTCATAAGTAGTTTTATATTATATATTATATGAGAATTATTATTATAAAAAAATCTATGAAAGATATAATAATATAGTTATTGGTACTTAATTGGTACGACTTTGTATCTCCTATTTTAAATTTATTTTACTATGGCATTTGTATTATTTGTCTCAATGATTCGTGAGAAATTTTTTGACAATATAAGAATAGTTTCATTGAGAAGGAGATTAGATGATTAGGAATTTAATTATAATTATAAATATTAATGGCATTTCAGACATTGATATCTGATTAGCATAAGATAAATATATGAAACTTAAATGTGGTTTTAAATATTTTGCTGAGTAATTAATATAATTTTATAAATAATAATATAGTCATTATTAAATATGTATATTGCCTTTGGGATAGAATAAATGTAGACTTATGTATTCAATCATGTTCAGACTGTAACTATATTTTAGCATAGTGGCTTAATTTAAATTATGTTTATCTATATAATTGTAAATATAATAGTTAATACCTATAATTGGTATATTTATAATAACTTTTTATTAGTAGAGTAATATTTAGTGTGACTTTTTGTTATAATTACCTAAGAATAATAAAGTAAAAAAGTTTCTAATCATATAATTTTAAAAGTTGAAACAATATAAATTAAACCATAATTTCACTAAAAATGATTCTTGATGTACATAATTTTGGATGGTTCTATAGATTACAAACGAAATAAACATCATTTATGTATTATTCAGTACCTTTTGTATTATTCACATTTCAATAATCTATTTAATTAGGAAGTGTTTTACTACAATCACTTAAGTTAAGTGATTATGAACATTTATGAACTTTAGAGTCTATCAAAAATAAATTACTTAAACTTCCTTTAACTTATATTCTGGTTATATTCAATCCAAAAGTCCATTTTGTTCCTACATTATAAATTATAAATATTACTATGTGTATTAATTTATATTATATACAATATGTTAACTAATGGTCTAACTTGCAAAAAGTGTACAGTCGGATCAATGATTGAAACTAGTCTATTATTTACTATATTCAAGCATAAACATCTTTTAATAGGATATTGTTTAAAAATTTATTATAATTTACTATAATGATAAAAATTTAATACATGATATTATTTTTACATATTTTAAATATTAACTATACGAGAAAGTAATTTACTTTATAATTTTAATTTACATTCATCACTATAATAGTTAACGAATAGACTAACTATAATTCTTTATTGAATCTTTACGCCAACAATTGTTTGATGAAATATATTACTTATAGAACATGAATAGTATTGAACCTCATATTATTTAAATTAGATGACTATTTATACTTTATAAGTATATTTTCTTTGCTCCAGATGGTGATGTGATTCTTATTAGAACCTACTGAAGTCATTATATAATCAATATAACATTGATATTATTTTTTCTCAATTAACCGGGTTATTATGAAAACCATATATATTACGAAGTCCGGTTAGTAGATATATATTCTAATTCTTCCAAACTCTGTATGAATATAAAAGTTTAAAAATACAATATACGTGAATATGATTTGTGGTGTGCGACCCAAGGCTCGTAAGAGATTTATCCAGCTTATTATTGCGCGGCTGCTTTCTTTCTCTATGATTGTTGGGCTGGGGTTTTTGCTCATATGTAATTATAATGTGCTAGCAGGGTGATTGTTCAATAAGCATCTACTAGTTCGCTATTAATAACCCTAAACTCTTATAAACTCTATAATACTGAACTACAAATAAAATATGTATATACACAGGAATAGAGAAGAAAGTGCCAGTATAAATGCTACCCTTTTTTTTATACTTCTTTAACTATACTAGAGGTTTGAAAATATGCCACAAGGACGCCGTATATCTATGTAGAATAATGTGGAATGAAATATTTTTCTTTTAGATTAAGTAGTTTACTTACTTATTATAAAGTTTATAGTTATGATCTCTACGATTCTTCCGTGAAGACTAATTGTCGTTGTCTACTTGCTGCCGCAATTCCTGAAAATGTAAATAAGGCCAATAAATCAAGGAAAATTAGTACCTTATTTTCTTATAAATATTTATCTAGATAAATATATTGGATAACTTGAAAATTGCTAATTAAAGCACAAAATCTGAGAAATATTTGGGACCCTTAATATTATAATTTATGTACTTAAAAATAATGGCAGATGTAGACTTATTATATATATTATTTATAATAGATTTTTTTTAAGAGATATAAAAATCTTACATAATTGGGATTTCATTATTATTAAATTAACTATAAAGAACCAACTTAATTTATTTATGTAGTTTTTTATACCTTAATATTTCTAATTTTATATACAATTTTATCTACTTATATATTAATATTATGTTATCTGGTTTGTAAAATATATATAAGTATTATAAACCCATCTTAAGGGATAATCTTGTGAGCTGATACGTGAGCATATATATAATTTGAGATCTGCAGGAGATTTGAGGTCTTTGCATTTAGAGGTTTCTAATTGACCACTATAAGACTATGATATAGCTTTAAATAAAAACCTTACTATTGTGGAAAGCTAGATGTCTATAATATATATTAACGGAGAATACTAATATATAAGATAAGAACATCTTTATAGAGTTGCACTATTATTTAACGTTAGATAGTGCTGATAGTGATATTATTCAGCATCAATCACTGCTTACCAAGAAACTGACTACTACATGATACCTTTTCAGGTAAGATAGGCCAGATATTTGTTGTAGTACATGTTGTTTTATTTACAAAATAAGATATAAATTAATAAACTTCTAATCCTTACTTTCTCAAATTCTATATGTAGCTACTCTACATAGAATTCTCGAAATATTTCTAAAGTACTATTTGGATGGGGTTATCAAGTTCATGTTTTGAGGCGATCAAAGAGCATATCAAAAACTCAATCTGCTTCTTATTTTTGAGCATGCGTAATCTTTTTGTGAAAAGGTATATGAGTTCTTCTATAGTTCTCATTATGATGACTGATTCATTGAGAGATGTTGATATAATATTTCATCAAATTATTGATATCATTTTCATATAGATATTTAAATATATTTATATTTGCTATGTGAGATAATCAGATATTTACAAAACGGCATCGATAAACAGCAATTTTGAAACATCTTTTATAGATAGTGAATTATTAGCATGGTGGCACGTACGTGCGTGTTACAGATAAACTATGCGATTTATGCGAGGCGATATGTGTTTATCATAGAAACTAGAAATAAATAACTGCGATGCGTGACTTAGGGATCGTACGCAATAATGAAGTTCATCTATCAAGAGGTGTACGGATGAGTGTGCGTCTAAGCGGACTCACCTCTCATATAAGAGGGGTGCACGGAGTCTGTATAGCCCCTTATTTATATTCTAATAAAAAATACCCATATCTTTTTATATTAGGTGAGTAAAAATAACTTAATATACATAGTTACTCTAGTGAGGTTAAGCCTAATTTATCAAGGAGAAGTTGATGTTGAATAAATGGTTATCCTGATTTCTTTTTTATAGTGATGTGTCACACAACACTCATCTATATGTTCTTATAACAATTTCCTAACTTGAAATGTTATAAGTGAATTAATTCAACGTTATATTATCTAAGAATATCTTTAACTAAATTATTGATACATAATCAGGTGAAAATCTTTTTATCACATGACCCTCTCATGTACAAACTGTTGCTATTATCAATAATATATGTGATATAAAAAATCGATTATTATTTACGATATATAAAGAAATCGTATTTCTTAACGATTATTCTAATATTACTATCTTAAAATATGAGTATTTATTACATATAATATAGATCTATATTGTAAACCGAGGTTACAGATTTATTGTCATATACATTGCTAAAATTAATCTAATGCATTATTCATTTTTAGAGCAGCACTACGAGATGAGTGAGCTCAGGTAATTAAAAATCCTATTGCTGGGAATTCTGTTTCCCAAAGTTATTAGATACGTGAATTTATGATAATATAATAAAAAAAATATAAAAAAAAATAAAAAAAATAAACAATTAAATCAATAATTTGAAAATATCATTAAATCAGCATTAAAAATGATAAGTACAGATATTTTAATTAAAGAAATGGGTGTAATTGTTCGAATTATATTAGATATCCTAGATTTTTTAAAAATAAAAAATATAAGGTAACACTCCTTACTTTGTCTATAAATTGATCGCGATATAATTAATAGATCATAATATTAGAGAGAGCCTCATTTTATGATACCTTAAATAATAATTTGTTTACGCAAATACAGTTTTTATATCTATAAATATTCTGACAACAATCAGGTGGTCTGCGTTTGCATATGCTTTGCTTGACGGCGAAGCATTCACAAGGAGTTATTATTACTGTATTTGAGAATGCAAGTATCGAGAATACTAATTTAAATAGTTGTGGTACTTTCCTCGAGAGAGTAACTACGGGTTAGACTTAATTTCCCCTTTGTTGCCGGGGAGGTGTCTCATCAGGAAACTTCCGCTCTTGTGAGATTTATGGGTTCGCGGTGGTTAATCCTCCCCCTTCCACACCTGATACTTGTGTGTTTTATAGAAAACTAAGTCACAACTGAATTCATATATATTAGTTGTATTCGACCCGCTGGCAGGGAGAATAAAGAAGTCGTTCCCTGAAAACTGTAGCGTTTGCCTTATTAGTGTAAATAAATGTTAGACAGAATTATTAATATTATCACCTTTAAATAATTAATCAATTCAAAGAGTAATTGATAACAATCTAAACTTTACTATATTTTATGTGATATGCAAAAAAAATATGTAATTCTAATAATATTATAGATATATAGCCTGATAGATATATGTTAAGTACACTATTAATTCATTTTATATTCATATATTTAAATTATTATGTATAATAATTAATAGTATCAATATTTTATTAGTTAATGAACATCAATCTACAACTTTTTAAGAACGTATTACTAATATTTCGACAACAGTATAGTGTTTCCCATTATTACATGTAAGATGTATTAACTAGCAGATATGTATAAATACTAGTATATTTATTATACTATACTAAACTGAGCGTATCTAGGTCACGCTATCATAGGCGGATAAGGAAATTTATTCTAGTAATACTTTTAGTATTTAATTGATGTACTAAATAATATGCACATTATATATATTATCTTATTGTACAGTATATATTTATAATGTAACAATATTTAAATTAATTTTATCTAATTAAATATTTTCATATAATAATATTTAAATAATATATTAGTAATATATATAGATATATTATTATATTTATATATTATATATATAATAATAATTTAACTTACAAAGCTCCTGGAGTCAATGGATCAAACTCTGTCAACGGGTGAGGACATTTGTCAAGTTTGGTTTACTCCATCTTCTTTCTTTGTAATGAACAAAACAACTCCTTCTAATATCTCTTAAACGTCGGTAATCGGTAACTGGCATTTTCATAGACAATCCATATTTATTGAAATATGACTGGTTTTTACTTCTCAACATTAATTTATGTTTCCTATACTCCATAATCATAATGCTCATCAATGAAGTACAATATACATACTCTCTCTGTTGAGCATCTACTTTCAGGTGCTCTCCCTTCTGATACTCAATCATGAATTGAAAGTTGTGAGCTATCTCACGCCTTATTTCGAACGTATATCACTTTAACCTTCCGCCTCCGTAATGCTTGCGTTTTTTCATACGTTTGGTAGTGTATTTATGGAAGAGTGTATATTTTGTCGTCTTTATGATTATAGTCTTTTCCACTAATCACTCTTTTTCATCACTCATTACAAATCACTCTTTACAATTCTGTATCTCTCGTTAGTCGTGATCATGAATACTTATTCTCAACATGGATGTGTTCAATAATATCATCATCTTTGCTTCTCTAGAATTTATTTATAAATTTGACGTGCGGTGGAGACAGCATATATTCAGTTAAGGTAGGAAAATTAAATAGAAATCTTTTATCAAACTCTCATATAACTCATGGTTGATCTATCTAAGTGCTATAATGATATGGTATCCTATGGCTCGCTAAAACTCACAGTTGCTGATAAACGTGAGTGTGATTACTATTCTACTTATATTATATATCTATACGCAATGTATCATTTCTAACTTCTAAAAATCACTTAATACAGCCTCATAAGTAATTTAATTTCATTATGATGCAGCGCTATCTCTAATTATCGTTCATCGTAAGACATCTTCCACGCAAGTGCTATCATAACGCCTCTCACCTTGAGGTCAAAGTATATCATACTAACTAACCAAATGATTCAGTCTTTATGTGCTCATTAATTGATAGAATAATAGTCAAGCCCAGAGTGGATCGATCTTAAGACTCGGATTATATCCGAAATTCTAAGAACACAAATCTATTACAAATAGTTTGATACATTGGGTTATAAAATACCCATCAATACTATCGTCTACTATAATAGAAGTCATGATATAACTCATACTAGGCTATGCATAATAGATAATTCGCACACTGCAAATTATAGTCCTAATACTCTCTATATTCTATCACGTATTTTACAACTAACAGATTATCTAAAACAAAATTAGTGACAACAACCTCCTTTGATCCCATGTATCTCATAAAAACATTACTATTCATATTCTGTCTTAATTAATTTATATCATTATACAAATCTCAGCCCTCTCAATTTTTTATCACTGCATATATCTCTCTCTTAGATTCATAGTCCTCCTAGGCACTGAATCAAAAAGCTTTTCTTAAACTATGAAAGCTAAATGCTCGTGTTATATCCCATACTTTGTTATAACGATATTCAAAGGAACAAGTAGATCGTCTGCTCTGATCTTTCATACCGTGCTGTTCCCTCCTGGCTTACTCATTCTCAGTGTTTTCTTAGTATTTTAAAGCATCATTGTTGTTATTACAGTAACCAATTACCCCGAGTGATATATGTTTACCTCCCGCTTGATGTAGCTTTTTTTCCGTATACTATAACGAGGTAACTTGAAAAAATTTTTTGCCGATGTGAAGATTGACTTTCCCCTTATCCATGGTACTTCCTCCTCGTTCAGAACAATGATAAGGAGAAATTTAAGAATTCGAGCGATATTTTCTACGCTAACACTCTTTTTTATCTCTTAGTATGCACTAGGATTAGACCAATGATAAAGATCTGTACTCATGTATCTCAAGTCACCCAAGCTATCTAATATGAAAAAAACTATTTGTTAAAAATTTCTGTGTCTCTCTGTCTCTCTTTCTCAAAAAAAGTTGTTCTCCTCTATTCATATCCCTCCCTTCTTCTAATCCTATTTCTTTCTCTCTCTCTATCCATCTATCTCTACATCATTATATATATCTATCTCAAATTTATAAAATTCTCTTAATATATTCCGATATATTATTACACTTTATTATTGATTACTGTTGATCTAACCAAAATAATTACCTATTAGCTATATACTGGATATTGCTCATAATACTATTTATTATCTTTGTATCTATTAAATAGTTTATTTTATTGTCATGATATTCTAAAAATCTACTCTTTACCTTTTTATATGATACTAATACTCGTTACTTTCCTCATTTCATTAATATATAATATTTATATCTATCACATATATCTATCTCAGTGCTGTAGATATTGGAGCTGTCATTTGTTAGGTTTGTTCAACGCCCAGGTTTCAACCTCTCTCCGAAATATCTAATTTTCTTTTACGGCGATCTGAAATTAAATTTTTGTTTCCGTTTAAGTCATTTTATCTTTAAGCAATAACCATATTTAATAATATATGAATAATAATGAATAATCACCGTCATGTATCTAATAGTAATTAATTAATATTAATATTCATAACCAAATCAATTACCAATTATAATTATTCAATATATTAAATAAAAATTGATAATTAATAATAAATATATAATAATTAAGTATTTATTAATAATATAATATTATATAATACCATTAATCCATAATTATATTGTTGCGTCAATTCCATTCACCAATTCTGTCAAATATTCGAAAAGTATTATATTAATTGGCGACCTATAGAGCTTGAGTGTGTCACTAGTGTTTTCCGCTTCGTTCTCCGTTAACGATCTCTCTCTGGTACATCAACATTGTGGCACTTTTACTGTCATGGTTTGCTGCTCTTCTGCACTTTATTTCTTCCTATCAGTGGTATCTTACCCTATTCATCTTCCACAACCTAATACTTAATTGTAGACCAGATGGTTCGTAAGTTGAAATGTTCTAGAGGAGCATTATTAGATTTTCTATTCTAGTTAACCGGTTCCGATATTAAGTCATTTGTTCGAGCAATTGATTCAATTTTATGCTGGCCCAACAATTTGGCTACAACTCCAACACTTTTAAGATTGCATTTTTACATTTGATTAGGATGTATTAAAGATTTCTGCAACAGACTGATATGGTCATTGGTGAGGTGTCGTTGTATAATGTCGTCACGCCCAATTGAATTCAAATGAGTTGCGGAAATAATATTATAGACGCACTAAAGCTTTAATTCTCATGCTTTACTCTACTAGTACTCAATTAATTTCTTTCTTTTTTAGCTCCTTTGCATATCCTATTTTCGTGGCGTACTCACTTCTATTTTTTGCTATAAGTACTTATAAAAATCTTTCTATTCCATTCATGATAATACTGATCCCAGTGGTTAGATATTTTGCTGTGAGTGTGCTTATTCTCTGGGCATCCTTTCATGTAGCCATCTATAAAAGCTAGAAGACATTTGTGAAGCTGGCCCTTATTTGAGTGAGGAAGTAAGATTCTCGTCGTTCTCCTATCACTTGCTCCTCTGTCTTTATTGTGATCTCAGAACTGAAAGATAGTTAAACCGCAGGGATACTTTTTCGTACGAGCGAACAATAAGCTGGCTTTCAAACATCAAAGGAAAGTGCTTCTAACCTCTCTCTGGTTCTATTCGCTCTTGACCTAAATATTTCTCTATCTCTAAGTCAAACATTTCTGGTAAATCTGGACTGGCCTGTTCCCCATCCTAGTTATTTGAATTGAGCATATGTGATTGCTTTTTAATTCTCACTAACTAGAAACGGGGCTAAATTCATTATATTCTTCTACATAATCGTTCAATTAACTATACACTTCCTTCCCTAAGTGGTTGGCAAGCTCTCATACATTCCAACCTAATTCGAACAGAAAGGAACCGCATTCTCTGATCCTTTCTATACTATCGCACATCTTGTAGCTTTGCTCAACTTGTATCATTCCCTATCTAAGATGATTCTTTGGCAAATTCACTCTCTTCTCCAACTCATCCTTCCTTAAGGTCAATGTACATTTCCTGGAAACTCACCTCCGATCGGCCACGTACGGGCCTCCCTCGCTAAAGCAACCGAGTTATCTTTATTCTGGTCGTATATACACATTCCTTCCACACTATTCCCAATGAATTCCCGATTTACGTGTATTTTTGCTTCTGTTGAGGAACTTTTACGTGCGGAGAACTTTCGGTCTGGCTTTCGGTGACATACTCCAACAGCATTAGTGAAACCTGAGTTATCGGCACACGCGTCACCTTGGCTCTCGCTAGCCCCCCTCCTATTTGTGTTTCAAAGCTCCTTTCTTTGGACTTCCTCATTATTCACAGCTTTCTTTATCAATATTCGTGGACTTCATTATATATTTCTGGCTTCTGTAGTGGTTGTATTATAGTGGGTTGCGACTTAACTATTTTTCTTAGTTCAATTATAAGTTTAATTAGGTAGTTAAGTTCCTTACAGAGGTTATTCTGTCTAAATTCTGTCGATCTACTATATATTCTTCTGACTCAGTATTATAGTTATTCCATTAATGATTATATTACTCACGTATATATCTATAGCACCATTCTAACATTCATAATATCACTTCGGAATTTCCGATGACTCGATTGACCCTTTTCAACTTCATTCATTTAATATACTTCATATCAAAATTATGTCTTAATCTCCACATTTAAGTACTCTACTAGTTTCATAATATTATTATCTCGTCCTTAATTTTTAATATCTATTAATTCTCGATTTATTATTACGATCTTGCTGATAGGATTAATGAAATAAAATACTTTTGTGAAAATTTTCAATTTTCCTTTAAATAACATCAACTTATTAACAAATCATCTTCTCACAATAAGTATTCTTTTTTCATAACTTTCGCTGTACTTTTTTATTTTTTTTCCTTTTGGAGGTTCTGATACGCTCTCTTACCTGGATTGACCAATATGGGATTTTTTCCGCGCTATACGCAGTTACAATTTTATACATAGAAAGGATAACTATGGCGCTTCAGAATAATAGAACAGACGAAATACCCAAATGTCTTGGAAATGCTCATAACATCCTACAACTGGTTGCCGCAGGTCCGCGAGTGGCCCTCAAGAACATTGGAAGTGTTCTGTTTTAGACTGTGAGAATTTCCTCACTTTTCTGCATCTCAGTTGCCTACGTCCCGCTATACGAAGCAAAGGTCTTAACTGGGTCGACACACAGTATTACAAATTGGTATTGGAGATTACTGGAGCTCTTACCATATCTTTGCGGATGGGGGGCGCGGGGGATGCACTGTTATCTAGTACTGGCCCATCACTGCTATATTATACTATTATATATTGATATACTATATTATATATATATAAAAGCTATCTTATATTCTATGGAAGGGGGGGGTGATCTGGGTTATTCACACCATATACCGCTTTTTGGTATTAGTAATGAGGTCGAGTTTACTAAATACGTTGCATAAATTATAAAGGCTTAATATATCTGTTACTAGTATTAGTACTATATATATAAATATAATTAATATAATATATAATTATGTACTCTTGTACATTTATTCCAGTTCATCTTATGACACTTATATATCTTATCCTATTTATTTGCTAAGATACGATGTATTTTAGGTTAATGCTATTAATATGTTTTTGTTTTTGATTTGAAGTTGTGTGCCTCTATAATACTGTTGTGATGTGTCTATGTATGTTGTGTGTTTGTGGTTAGCTTACTGTGTGGTGTGTGTGTCGTGTGGTTGTGTGTGTTGTGTTGGTTGTGTGTGTGTGTGTGTGTGTCGTGTTTACGTGTGTGTTGATTTTAGAAGTTAAAACATGTCAGCTCTTTAGATCGGCAAAATTTTTTGACGAAAAATTAAAAAAATTTATTTTAAATTTTAAACTTTATTTTAAAGATCATTATTGCCGTATATTTATTTTAATCAGTCGTGCAGTGTACGAGGTGATACTTATAACCTCGCGTACACACTTCGATCGCCTTCGTAGCGAACAATAAGGTGCTAGTTAATTTTTCTCTTTTGCAGGAGTTATTTGTGTTGACATTGGGCTAAATCCAGGCTAGTCTTGCTGTGCGTGCTTTATCCTTCTTTTCCATACACACCAATCTTTTTGGTGGAAATTCTCTTCATCTTCCTGTATTTCTCTGGAATTTAATTCCCCTCACGGTTTAAAAGACTGCGTCTGTGCTCATTTATGCGTAATTTGCGTCTAGAGGGTGTAACTATTTTTGTAGAGTATACACGCTTTCTAACCAAATCCTTGATATGAGGGCTTCCTGCCACGGTAGAGTGTGTGGTGATCAAATGAACTTAGTAAAAAGAAAATACTTGAATGGGCAATGATATGTTTGTGCATAAAGTGAAAATGAATCTCTCTTTCCGCTGGGGTCCGGCCGGAATAATTTTCAGATTATCGTATATCACCATTCAAAACATCTCATTCAGATAATTATTTCAGAAAATCGTTAATACTTTTCAACATTACCCTCGCTCAGAAATGTGATCATGTGAAACACGACATATATATTTCTTGATCTTTTCACAAACTCTAATTAAAATTTTTTAAACCTTATAGTTAATTTCTAGTACTTTATAGATATATTATTACACTACCCAAACTATATCTATACTAACATAGCTCTCTATTTATTATACAATATTTAAATTCACTCAATCAGAATTGCATATCCTTTCTATCAACCTCATACCGGTTAACTCAAAAATAATGGGTCGTTTTCACAGTCAACAGCAAACTCATTTCCACCAGCACACCTTACAATCATGTTTTCAAACCGTATCCTTTCATATTTGTTTATAGTCAACATTCTAAGCGCAGCAATCAAATTTGCTCTCTTTCTAAAATAATACAATCCTCACAGCCTGCTCTCTCTCATTCCATCTCCATCAACATTTTTCTCTATTTCCATTATAACGATACCGGATTCAATACATTTCGGCCGAAGGATAGAGGGCGCTTACTGCGAATCTCCACAGACGTCTCCGA